>CM076147.1:11022500-11027500 GCA_038025085.1 Tetragonia tetragonoides | reverse complement strand
CACATGAAGCAGCACCCTTGTCCCATGGTGCTGAAGCACCCTTGTCCCATGACGCAGCACCGATGTCCTACGGTGCTGCAGCACCCTTGTCCCATGACGCATCACCCATGTCCGACGGTGCTGCAGCACCCTGGTCCCATGACGCAGCACCCATGTCCATGGTGCTGCAGCACCCTTGTCCCATGACGCAGCACCCCACGTCCCATGCAGCACCCTTGTCCCGTGACGCAGCACCCATGTCCCATGTCCCATGTCCCGGCGCCCATGTCCCAGCGCCTAGGTCCCAGCCCCCAGTGAGCGCCAATGTCCCATGTCACTGCGACCAGTGAGCACCCATGACCATGTCACCGAGAGTCCTATAGGGCCATGATAGACCCCCCCGAGAGAAGTTTGGGCGAAAACGGCAACCGGGCCCCGGAAATGCTTTCGGTGACGTGTTCTGGGCCTCCGAACGCAAACTTTTTGACCTTAATATTTTCGCCCTATATTGCACGGGAGACCCCTAGGGGACATGGGAGGCCCCCAGGTTCAGTTATTGGGTCCCTGATAGGCTTGTAAGGGAGGTTTTACGCGATACCAATGTTAGGGCCTAAATACAGGCGACATGTGTGATATCGGAGTTCAGGGATCAAGCTGACCCTCCCGGGGCACCAAGGGTCCTTAGGCCCCTGATAGACCCCCTAAAAGAATATTGGGCTAAAACGGCAATCGGGCCCCGGGAATGCTGTAGGCGACTTGTTCCGGGCCTCTGGACGCAAACTTTTCGACGTTAATATTTTCCCCCCATATAGCACGGGAGACCCCTAGGGGAGCTGGGAGGCCAATGTTAGGGCCCGAATACGGGCGACATGGGCGATATCGGAGTTCGGGGATAAGGATGACCCTCCCGGAGCGCCGAGGGTCCCCTAGGGCCATGATTGACCTCCCGAAATTTTTTTGGGCGAAAACGACAATCGGGCCCCGGGAATGCTATAGAACACGTGTTATGGGCCTCCGGACACAAACTTTTCGACGTTAATATTTTCGCCCCATATCGCATGGGAGACCCCTAGGGGACCTGGGAGGCCCCCAGGGTCGGTTATAAGGTCCCTGATAGGTTTGTCACGGCGGTTTCACGCGGTGCCAATGTAAGGGTCGGAATACCGGCGTCATGGGTGATATCGGAGTTCGGGATAAGGATGACCCTCCCAGAGCGCCTAGGGTCCTCTTGGGTCATTATAGACCCCTAGGAAATGTTTGGGAAAAAATGACACCCTAGCCCCGGGAAGCCGAAAATCAAAGGATATAATCAACGTTTTTTTTGGGTTCCGAGAGGCTCCGGACCATTGGTGTATATTTTCACATCATATCGCATGGGACATCCCTAAGGGACATGGGAGGCCCTCGGGGTCGGTTATTTGGTCCTTGATAGGCATGTAAGGGCGTTTTTACGAGACACCAATGTAAAAGTCGGAACACCAAAAGCATGGGTGATGGCCGGAATTTCCTACTCGAGTGAGGTCTCAAAAGTATTTCAAAAATTAAAGTGAGGTCTCAAAAATATTTTCCAATTTTTTGAATTAATTTGTAATTTTTCTGATGTTATTTCTATTCATTTCCTATTTTTCTGCCTATTTTTTGATTAAAAATAAAATTAAATAGCTACCATGTGTGAAACATTAAAAAAAAAATAAAAATTCATAACTTAATAATCTACTTGAAAAGTTTGAGGTCGAACTTTTGGAAAATAATTATCCAAACTCTCAAAAACCCTAGTATGAAAGTTATGCACTAGGCATGTCTACTCCTGTCAAAACCACTAAACCTTATATGACTCTTTATGGGGTAGTTTTTTGAGAGAGTGCTTGTGGGCGTAGGAAGGCAAGCGATGTGACATGAAGCGCCTACCAGGCGCCGAGTAGTGTCGAGTCGTGCGCGCACATAGCCGGACACCCACGACACCTCGGCTCAAGCACCGGCCCCCTATGCCGGAGACGGAGGCGGCGCCGGAGATGGACGCGACACGACGCGACATGAAGCGCCTAGTAGGCCCCGAGTAGTGTCATGTCGCGTCCACTCGGGCGCTTTCGAGGTCGACGATGGCAGACGGAAACGATGTTGGTATAAATGTCGGACGGATGTGATCTCCTTCGGGATTGAGCTATCTAGCCAATGTCGGTTGGATGTGATCTCCTTCGGGATGAGCTATCCAGCCGAAGTTGGATGGATGTGACCTCCTTTGGGATGAGCAATCTAGCCGACGTGCGGGTATAAACGTTGGATGGATGTGATCTCCTTCGGGATGCGCTATCCAGCCGACGTCCGGGTATAAACGTCGGATGGATGTGATCTCGTTCGGAATAAGCTATCTAGCCGACGTGTGGGTATAAACGTCGGATGGATGTGATGTCCTTCGGGATGAGCTATCTAGTCGACGACCGGGCATAAACGTCGGATGGATGTGATCTCCTTCGGGATGAGCTATCGAGCCGACGTGTGGGTATAAACGTTGGATGGATGTGATCTTCTTCGGGATGAGCTATCTAGTCGACGTGCGGGTATAAACGTCGGATGGATGTGATCTCCATCGGGATGAGTTATCCAGCCGGCTTTTGGGTATCGAACATCCCTTCATCGAACATCCCTTCATCGAGATTTTCACGCCGAGCGTTGTGCTCGTCTGGGTCTCCCTTGGTCATCCATGGAGCTACTATGTAGTTTCGTGGGTCCGTCGAGGGTGACTTTGGCGCAGTAATTGTGAAGGCATGTGAGTTGCACTCGGTTCGTTTGGGTTGGCGGGGCTCCTGCTCGCGCAGTCAATCGCCCACCTACAGACCTTTTCATCGATTGCTCCAAGAGCGAATTGCCTTGGACGAAGCATGGTTTCCTGTGTTTGATGCCTCCGGATGGTAATCGTGACCCTGAAAAGATGAGATCTTCGTCCGGCATCCTCCCAAGGGTGCCGAGTGGACCACTCAACCTAAGCACGTCGCCCACCCTCGTCGAGATTACGGTGCGGTTGTGGCATGGGCTGCGTGCTCTAGCTGTTCTCTAAGATGTGGAACACTGAGAGGGCATGGGTCCGAAAGGCCTTAGCTGTCCAATTTAGCATTCTTCGCTCAGCACGAACGACGGATCGCACGGCCTTTGCGCGGGCGACACATCATTCAAATTTCTGCCTTATCAACTTTCGATGGTAGGATAGTGGCCTGCCATGGTGGTGACGAATGATGGAGAATTAGGGTTCGATTCCGGAGAGGGAGCCTGAGAAACGGCTACCACATCCTAGGAAGCCAGCAGGCGCGCAAATTACCCAATCCTGACACGGGGAGGTAGTGACAATAAATAACAATACCGGGCTCTTTGAGTCTGGTAATTGGAATGAGTACAATCTAAATCCCTTAACGAGGATCTATTAGAGGGCAAGTCTGGTGCCAGCAGTTGCGGTAATTCTAGCTCCAATAGCGTATATTTAAGTTACTGCATTTAAAAAGCTCGTAGTTGGACCTTGGGGTGGGCCGACCGGTCCGCCTAGCGGTGTGCACCGGCCGTTCTGCTTCTTCTGCCGGCGATGCGCTCCTGGCCTTAACTGGCTTGGTCGTGCCACCGGCGCTGTTACTTTGAAGAAATTAGATTGCTCAAAGCAGGCCTACGCTCTGGATACATTAGCATGGGATAACATCATAGGATTCCGGTCCTATTGTGTTGGCCTTCGGGATCGGAGTACTGATTAACAGGGACAGTCGAGGGCATTCGTATTTCATAGTCAGAGGTGAAGTTCTTGGATTTATGAAAGAAGAACAACTACGAAAGCATTTGGCAAGGATTTTTTCATTAATCAAAAACAAAATTTGGGGGCTCGAAGACGATCAGATACCGTCCTAGTCTCAACCATAAATGATGTCGGCCAGGGATCGGTGGATGTTACTTTTAGGACGCCGGCGACACCTTATGAGAAATCAAAGTTTTTGGGTTCCGGGGGGAGTATGGTCGCAAGGCTAAAACTTAAAGGAATAGACGGAAGGGCACCACCAGGAGTGGAGCCTGCGGCTTAATTTGACTCAACACGGGGAAACTTACCAGGTCCAAACATAGTAAGGATTGACAGACTGGGAGCTCTTTCTTTATTCTATTTGTGGTGGTGCATGGCCGTTCTTAGTTTGTGGAGCGATTAGTCTGGTTAATTCTGTTAACGAACGAGACCTCAGCCTGCTAACTAGCTATGCGGAGTCATACCTTTGCAGCTATCTTCTTAGAGGGACTATGGCCTTCTAGGCCACGGATGTTTGAGGCAATAACTAGTCTGTGATGCCCTTAGATGTTCTGGGCCGCACGATCGCTACACTGATGTATTCAACGAGTCTATAGCCTTGGCCGACAGGCTCGGGTAATCTTTGAAATTTCATCGTGATGGGGATAGATCATTGCAATTGTTGGTCTTCAACGAGGAATTCCTAGTAAGCGCGAGTCATCAGCTCGCGTTTACTACGTCCTTGCCCTTTGTACACACCGCCCGTCGCTCCTACGGATTGAATGGTCCGGTGAAATGTTCGGATCGCAGTGACATGGGCGGTTCGCCGCCTGCGACGTCGCGAGAAGTCCGTTGAACCTTATCATTTAGAGGAAGGAGAAGTCCGTAGGTGAACCTGCGGAAGGATCATTGTCGAAACCTGCCTAGCAGAATGACCCGTGAACACGTTTATTACTCCGGGAGGGGTGCTGAAGGCCCTTGGGCTAACAGCCCCTTCCTTAGTCGGGGGGAGCTCCTCGTGGGTTTCTCCCGACGCAACAACGAACCCTGACGTGGAAAGCGCCAAGGAACATGAAAACATAGAGTACCCTCACGCGTCCGGTTCGCAGGCGTAAGGCATGGCACCTGTCTTTAAACGCATATCAACCAGGTAGCACTTACAAAACGACTCTCGGAAACGGATATCTCGGCTCTCGCATCGATGAAGAACGTAGCAAAATGCAATACTTGGTGTGACTTCCAGAATCCCGTGAACCATCGAGTCTTTGAA
>CM076147.1:10990000-11017500 GCA_038025085.1 Tetragonia tetragonoides | reverse complement strand
CAACCAACTAACTTCCCATAAAGCTTGCTCCCATAAGCAATGCTGGTCCATCCGCAAAAGTGCAGAGACACACCCCGTCTTCCAAGCACAACTCCACGGCGCAGCACCAGTGTACTTTAACGAGTATCACTAAGCTCGACTTCCACAACACACCTACAGAGCACGACAACGAGTGCCTGTCTTCAAGCACCCTTCTGAGACCAAGTCATCACCCTTACTCTCACGATGTATTCCCTTCGGATCACCTCTGGAAATGAGATTCTGACTCTTGCGCTGAGTTCTGCAAGGTCAAAATCGCTGCACTAACACTACAACATCGCCCTTCTTGGTTGACACGCTTCAAGGACCACACCTCTGACTGTCGTCCGCACTGCTGGTTTATCTCCATTAAAGGTCTCGGCATGGGGTCATCTTGCCCCGGATCACCTCCTTTCGGAGTGATGTTTCACAAGTCCACACAAAGGTCCGGTATCGGTTGCAATATCTCAATTTTCTCCTCCGAATAGCTCTCTGATGCTATAGTGTCTACTACGACCACTTACCAAACTCGCTCACCGAACACACTTCATCAGTGTGCTTGCCTCAGTCTCGACATCATGCGCCACTGCGGCAGTGGGGCCCTCCCCCACTTAAGCTCTCGAACAATCCGAAAGCAGTATCCACAAGGTTGTTAGAATTCTCCCACAACTCCAACTTCACATGGACACGTGCCTCTCGGACCCAGACTAACGGGGCCGTCCTTGGCCAACCGACGATGTCTTGTTGCATCGTCTACTTCTTCTTGCCGCACCTCGTAAGGTGACCTTCCTTGGAAGGGTTTTACCAGCACACCCTTTAAAGGTGGCTCTCTAAAGGACTCTTCTTGGCGCCTTTGGCCAACTGATCATCTTGATCTTGCACTATCGTGGTTCTAATACGGCTTCTCGTTTCAAAAATGATCGTCAACCGCCCAACACACATGTCGGCACTTTGAAACCCACATAGAACATGTTCAATCTTCAAGTAACTTGTCCCACAGACCATCACTTCTTTGCCAATGTCACCCGTTTGATCTTCATTCGTCAAGTACGATGGCACTGAACAACCCAACACAACTCTTCAACTGCAACTTGCCATAGTTGATCCTTGTCTACCACAGACCCTGATTTAACCCTTGCGAAATCCGTCTCTGAAGTCGTCTCCGCTAGCTTCAACATTATGGATCGGGGCGTCCATAATGTCCCAATGAACCCGAGTTGGCCTAATGGAACCCAACAAGGTTATCGGTAACCAATCCGCATCAAAGCAGCTCACTTTAGCTCTCAACCACTGAGAAGCTTTATACACTTTGCCGCTAACCAACACGTTGTCATAGTGAAGGAAAGCCAAAGCTCTGATACCAACTGTTACGGTCGTAAGTTTTTCGCTGCGGAATGACCGTACGGCGTCAAGACTCCACCGAGTCTTGACCAGCCTTCACTTAAGGTTCTGTCCATTCCAACTCACCTTGAACTCTTCGCAACTCAAATCATCCTATTGAGGCTTGCTCGCTTCACTGTTGTTCCTTTCTCGAGATACTAGTCACTTCCTGGTCTCGGCTATTTAGCCCAACACTCGCCCAACCGGTCATCTTGGATATCCCGCATCATGGTTGACCAATACTCCAGACCCTCGTCGCGTACTAGTGCCGACACTCTTGGTCCTCACCCTACCCCGACCAACATTTTGTTTTTGACCTCAACCCATGACTCGACACCATCACATCCTTTGTACGAACAACGTTGTTCACTATTGTCTGACACCGATCTCACTGGCAAGCTCATCCAGCTTCGAGGCTTCCTATCGAGTGCTCCTTCTGTTCATCGGTCATCATCACTGTTTGCCTCATCGTGGCCTGGGAGTTGTCAAGTTCCAAAGTACTCTCGAACGTGTCAAGTCCGGAGCGCGTCTCTCGATCGTCCGGGCAACTATCCTCGTCCCGAGCACTCAAGCTCCTTCCGAGTAGTTCCCGATACTTTAAGAAACCGGGAGTCATGTTTGCTCCCGTTGAGTTCATAGGAGGCCGACCTCTGATTACGCACCTCGCGTTCATGGATCACTGTCCCAGACTTGGTCATCGATGCCTCGTCGAGTAGTGTCCCATCCACCGAGCAGGCAACCTTCCCGGGACATCGTTCCTTCAAAGGAATACTAGGAAGTATCCCCTTAAGTCCCACAATTGCCCACGGGATCGCCCATCCCGTGGTACCGATGTCCCGGAACCCAAGAGCACTGCTAATGCAACACTGCCCCTCGTTGACCGGGCTACCCCATGTCCCATGAAGCACCCTTGTCCCATGACGCAGCACCCCATGTCCCATGCAACACCCTTGTCCCATGACGCAGCACCCTTGTCCCATGACGCAGCACCCATGTCCCACGGTGCTGCAGCAGCCTTGTCCCATGACGCAGCACCCATGTACCACGGTGCTGCAGCACCCTTGTCCCATGACGCAGCATCCATGTCCCACGGTGCTGCAGCACTCTTGTCCCATGACGCAGCACCCATGTCCCATGGTGCTGCAACACACTTGTCCCATGGTTCTGCAGCACCCTTGTCCAATGACGCAGCACCCCATGTCCCATGCAGCACCCTTGTCCAATGACGCAGCACCCCATGTCCCATGCAGCACCCTTGACCCATGACGCAGCACCCTTGTCCCATGACGCAGCACCAATGTCCCACAGTGCTGTAGCACCCTTGTCCCATGACGAAGCACCCATGTCCCATGGTGCTGCAGCACCCTTGTCCCATGACGCAGCACCCCATGTCCCATGTAGTACCCTTGTCCCATGACGCAGCACCCATGTCGCATGACGCAACACCCATGTCCCATGACGCAGCACCCATGTCCCATGTCCCATGTCCCAGCGCCCATGTCCCAGCGTATATGTCCCAGCGCCCAGTGAGCGCCCATGTTCCATGTCCCATATCCCAGCACCAAGGGTCCCCTAGGGCCATGATAAATCCCCCGAAAAATTTTGGGCGAAAACGGCAACCGGGCCCTGGGAATGCTGTAGGCGACGTGTTCTAGGCCTCCGGACGCAAACTTTTCGACGTTAATATTTTTGCCCCATATCGCACGTGACACCCCTAGGGGACCTGGGAGGCCCCCAGGGTTGCTTATTGGGTCCCTGATATGCTTGTTAGGGCGGTTTTACGCGATGCCAATGTTAGGGCAAGAATACGGGCGACATGGGTGATATCAAAGTTCAGGGATAAGGATGACCCTCCAGGAGCGCCGAGGGTCCCCTAGGGCCATGAAAGACCCCCCGAAAAAGTTTTGGGCGAAAACGACAATCGGGCCCCGGGAATGCTATAGGACACGTGTTCTAGGCCCCCGGACGCAATGTTTTCGACATTCATATTTTCGCCCCATATCGCACGGGAGACCCCTAGGGGACCTGGGTGGCCCCCAGGGTTTGTTATTGGGTCCCTGATAGGCTTGTCGGCGGTTTTACGCGATGCCAATGTAAGGGTCGGAATACCGGTGTCATGGGTGATATCGCAGTTCGGGATAAGGATGACCCTCCCGGAGCGCCTAAAGTCCTCTAGGGTCATGATAGACCCCTAGGAGATGTTTGGGCAAAAATGACACCCGGGCCCCGGGAAGCCGAAAATCAAATGATATAATCCACCTTTTTTTTGGGTTCCGAGAGGCTCCGGACCGTTGGTGTATATTTTCACACCATATCGCACGGGACATCCCTAAGGGACATGAGAGGCCCTCGGGGTTGGTTATCTGGTCCATGATAGGCTTGTAAGGGCGTTTCTACGAGACAAAAATGTAAGGGCCGGAACACCAAAAGCATGGGTGATGGACGGAATTTCCATATGAGTGAGGTCTCAAAATTATTTCAAAAATTAAAGTGAGGTCTCAAAAATATTTCCCAATTTTTTTGAAATGGTTTGTAATTTTTCTGATATTATTTCTATTTATTTACTATATTTCTGTCTATTTAAAACATATATATTTCTCCATAACTTAATAATATACTTGACATGTTTGAGGTGGAACTTTTGAAAACTAATTATCCAAACTCGCAAAAACCCCAGTATGAAAGTTATGCACTCGGCATGTCTACTCTTGTCAGATCCACTAAATCTTATAAGACTCTTTAGGGGGTAGTTAGTTGAGAGAGTGCTTGTGGGCGAATGAAGGCAAGCGACGCGACATGAAGCCCCTGCCAGATGCCGAGTAGTGTCGAGTCGTGCGCCTTCATAGCTGGACACCCACGACACCTCGGCTCAAGCACCGGCCCCATATGCCGGAGACTAAGGCGGCGCCGGAGACGGACGCGACACGACGCGACATGAAGCGCCTAGTAGGCGCCGAGTAGTGTCATGTCGCGTCCACTCTGGCGCTTTCGAGGTCGACGATGGCAGACGAAAACGACGTGGGTATAAATGTTGGACGTATGTGATCTCCTTCGGGATTGAGCTATGTAGCCGACGTCGGATGGATGTCATCTCCTTTGGGATGAGCTATCCATCCGACGTTGGATGGATGCGATCTCTTTTGGGATGAGCTATCCAGCCGGCTTGTGGGTATAAATGTCGGATGGATGTGATCTCCTTCGGGATGAGATATCTAGCTGACGTGTGGGTATAAATGTCGGATGGATATGATCTCCTTTGGGATGAGCTATCTAGTCGACGTCCGGATATAAACGTTGGATGGATGTGATCTCCTTCGGGATGAGCTATCTAGTCGACGTGAGGGTATAAACGTCGGATGGATGTGATCTCCTTCGGGATGAGCTATCAAGTCGACGACCGGGTATAAACGTCGGTTGGATGTGATCTCCTTCGGGATTAGCTATCAAGCCGACGTGTGGGCATAAAAGTCAGATGGATGTGATCTCCTTCTGGATGAGCTATCTAGTCGACGTCCGGGTATAAACGTCGGTTGGATGTAATCTCCTTTGGGATGAGCTATCTAGCCGACGTGTGGGTATAAACATCGGATGGATGTGATCTCCTTCGGGATGAGCTATCAAGTCGGCGACCGGGTATAAAAGTCGGTTGGATGTGATCTCCTTCGGGATGAGCTATCTAGCCGACGTGTGGGTATATACGTCGGATGGGTGTGATCTCCGTAGGCCCCTAAGGGCACGTCTCGTAGGCTAAGCCAGCGCGGCAGATGCGCAGCGAGGGCCGCATTGAAGTACAAATCCTACCGAGCGGCGAGTTGAATCCTTTGCAGACGACTAAAATATGCAACGGGGTATTGTATGTGGCAGAGTGGCCTTGCTGCCTTGATCGACTGAGATTCAGCCCTAGTTGCTTTGATTAGTCCCTCCCCCTTTCCCCCCAAATCCCCAATTGCTATGTCACTAAAAAAGTGGTTTCGAAAAAGGAGACAGGGACATAAGTATGAAGAAGGGAAGATGCTAAGTCATATGGGCTAAGTATGAAAAAGTCCAAATTATAAAGATATCAAAATGTTCGTGCCTGTGCCCGTGCTATGAAGAAGTGCCCACGATGCGGCAAGTCCCAAGTCCCAGCGCCCATGTCCCATGAAGCAACACCCACGACCCATGGCGCGACTTGTCCCATGAAATGGTGCTGCAGCGCCCTTGTCCCATGACACAACAGCGTGACCCATGGCGCGACAGCGCCTTTGTCCCATGACGCAGCAGCGTGACGCATGGCGCAACAATGCCCTTGTCCCATGACGGAGCACCCTTGTCCCATGGTGCTGCAGCACCCTTGTCCCATGACGCAGCACCCATCACCCATGCAACACCCATCACCCATGCAGCACCCATGTCCCATGGTGCTGCATCACCCTTCTCCCATGACGCAGCACCTATGTCCCATTATGCTGCAGCACCTTTGTCCCATGGCGCAGCACCCATGTCCCATGGCGCAGCACCCATGTCCCAAGCCGCAGCACCCATGTCCCATTGTGCTGCAGCACCCATGTCCTATGACACAGCGCCCATGTCCCATGTCGCAGCGTCCAGTGAGCGCCCATGTCCCATGTCACAGCGCCCAGTGATCACCCATGCCCATGTCACCGAGGGTCCTCTAGGGTTATGAAAGACCCCACGAAATTTTTTTGGGCGAAAACGGCAACCGGGCCCAAGGAATGGTGTATGCGACGTGTTTCATGCCTCCAGACGCAAACTTTTCGACGTTAATAATTTCGCCTCATATCACACGGGAGACCCATAGGGGACATGGGAGGCCCCCAGGGTCGGTTATTGGGTCCCTTATAGGTTTGTAAGGGCGATTTTACGCGATGCCAATGTTTTTTTTTTGTGGTGCAAGTCAGAAATTGTATTATTGCTCACTGTAATGTAACAAGATTACAGTCCTTAGGCAATGCAGATCCAAGGCCACCTACTAGGTAGGGTTCCTTCTTACTACATCCCTTTACTACCTTACAAACCTTCAATCTGGTGCAACTCACTACAGGCAGTGGTTCACCATCTCTGTAAACATAACAATTTACAAAATTATTTCTGACTTACAGCAAATTACAAAAACATAATAAGCTATAAATATTACAACTTCTTCTAGCTTTTCAAGTCTGCTGGAATCTGTTTCATTCCTCATTCTGCCTTGCTTCATCAACCTGCTGCTGATTACCTGCTGCAACCTGCTGCCTGAATTCCTGTACAGGTGCTTATGTCTTGCATATCTGCTGGATTCTCTGCTGAAACCCTGGTGTAATCTGATTCTTAATTTCTGTTGGAGCTGCTGCACGAAATCTACATAGATTTGGTGCAGACTGCAGTTAAACTCTTTCTATCCATCTTTTATCCTTGCTGTTGATCTTCCTCAACCTGCTGAATTGTTGTATTCTAATCCTCACTGACTGTTGAATCTGCTGCATGGTCTGCATCACAGACAGACTGCTTCCCTCAAAGTGTTTAATATTTCTGCTTCTCCATATCCAGTATACAGCTGCTGCAAGTCCTGCTGCATACACTTCTTTTCTGAAATTTGAGCATTTCTGCCTGCTTATCCAATTTAACATGCCCTGGATTGTGTTTGCTCTTGGTGAAATCTGTAACCACCATCTCATTTGATCCAAAACTCCTGTTGCCATACTGCAGCTGAAGAAAAGGTGGTTATGGTTTTCTGGCTTTGCTTTGCACAGATTGTATACAGCATCACCATTCAGAAACCCCATTTTCTGCATCCTGTCCTTAGTTAGCAATCTCCCCTATTGAGCTAGCCATAAGCAGAAACTGTGTCTTGGCATGGTTACCCTTCCCCAAATCAGATTAGCATGTCTGTACTTTGGCATAGCCCCTGTTAAAATACTGTATCCTCTTGCAGCTGTGTAACAACCATCAGGAGCCCCCTTCCAGATCCCTCTTGCTGTATATTGATCCTGGAAATAGCTCTTGATTTTGTTGAGCTTATTCCAGTACCAACTGGTACCCCAAACAGGTGCATAATTCCAGAGATTGACACCCTTCAGATAGATCCCATTTATCCATTTTACCCACAAGGTGTCTTTTTTTGTGGCTAAATCCCAGATATGTTTCCCATTTAGAGCTACAATAAACCATTTGCAGTTCTTTATGTTTATGCCCCCATTTTTCCTAGGTCTGCAAACCATATCCCATTCCACCAAGCTGGTCTTATGCTTCTGATCAGTGGAACCCCACAAGAAAAATCTGCACTTTTGTTCTACACTTTTAAGTACCCCTGCAGGCATTATGAAAATGCTAGACCAGTACACATGTATAGAAAACAACACAGAATTTATGAGTTGAGCTCTTCTTGCATATGAGAGACTCCTAGAAGCCCATATCTGCAATTTTTTTGTCATTTTATCAACCAAGCATTCACAGTCAATTTTACTCCACTTAGAGGGGGATAATGGAACTCCCAAATACTTCATAGGTAGTGTACCCTCCCTGAACCCTGATAATGCTAACAATTCTCTCTTAATTTCTTCATTCACACCAGCTATGTAAAGGTTGGATTTCTCCTTATTAGCAAACAGGCCAGTAGCTTGTGCAAAGTAATTAATGCTATTCATCATTATACTTACAGATTCACGGGCAGCTTTGCAGAAGCACATCAAATCATCAGCAAAGCATAGGTGACTCAATGCTAGTTCCTTGCACATTGGATGCCAGCTGAAGCTCTTGTCTATGCATGCTAATTTCAGAATTGTTCATAAATATTCCATGACTAAAACAAAAATCAGTGGAGATATTGGGTCTCCCTGCCTAATGCCACGTTTAGCAGGAAAGAAACCATGAACCCCCCCCATTTATGTTGATGCTGAAACTTGCAGTTTGTATAAATTCAAGTATCCAACCAATGAACTTAACTGGGAAACCATACCCTTGCATCATCTCCTTGACAAAACTCCAATGAATTGTGTCGTATGCGTTCCTTAGGTCTATCTTCATCAAGCATCTGGGTGAGGATTGCTTCCTGTTGTAATGCTTGATTAGGTCCTGACAAATCATGATGTTGTGCACTATTGACCTCTGTGCCACAAAAGCACCCTAGTTCACAGAGATAAGGTCAGGAAGCACTATGTTGCAGCAAGCAATAGGCCTGAAATCAGAAGCCTTCTCAGGATTTTCAATTTTATGCACAAGACAAAGATTAGTTGCATTCACCTCTTTAAGCATTTTAGAGGAATCAAAAAAATCAATAATTGCATTGGTCACTTCTTCCCCCACAATATGCCACGCTTCTTTGAAAAATCCTGAGCCAAAGCCATCAGGGCCCGGGCTTTTATTGCTGTCAATATCAAACATAGCTTTCTTCACTGGTGCACTAATGTTCATCTGTTGCTGCATATTTAGCCTATATCCTGCTGAAAAGAAGCTATCTTCTGCTGTGGTGTCTCTAGTACCTGATACCCCCAGCATGTTCCTGTAAAACCCCACAAATTCTTCAATAATCAAGTTTTTGTCTTCCAATAAGATACCCTCCTTTGTCTTAATGGAATGCAGTCTGTTCTGTTGCCTTCTCTATTTCATAATTGCATGAAAGAACTGATTATTGCCATCTCCCAACTGCACCCACCTAGCCTTGCTCTTTTGTTGTAGGAATGTCTCAGCTGCCATGTTCAGCTCATTAAACCTTCTCCTAGCCTGAATTTCTCCCTTCTGCAGTGCCTCATTGAGGGGCTCCTTGTTTGCATCTATCTGAGCTTGAGTCATTACAGATCTAGCAATATCAGCCTGAGCTAATATATCACTAAATTCAGCTCTATTTAGCTTTTTCAGGACATGTTTCACACTTTTCAGTTTTTGATAAACCTTAAACATTTTTGTGCCTTGTGTTCTACAATTCCATGCTTGCTGCACCAAGGCTTGGAATTCAGAGTGGAGGCTCCCCATGATAAAGAATTTAAAGGGGGATTTGCTTATATCCAGGTTTTTGTGAAGAGTTAAGCAAATAGGAGAATGGTCAGATACATCCTCTGGCAGGAACTATAGGATGCACTGATCAAACTCCTGCATCCATAGACTGTTTACAAAAGCCCAATCTATCTTAGAGTATACTCTTCCCCCCCCCCCCCTCATGCCTGTTATTCCAGGTGTATTGACACCCAGACCAACACATTTCAGTGAGGAAACAGCTTTCAATGCAGGATTTAAAATCCTGAATTTCAGCAAGAGTGATTGGCAGGCCACCTTGTCTGTTCCCAGGTAGCAGCACATTGTTGAAATCCCCACCAACAATCCATGGGTTGTTGCAGATAGTAGCAAAATCATTTATATCCTTCCATAATTGCTTCCTATCTTCTTTCTCATTCATTCCATATACAAAACTCACCATAAAATCCTTTTTCCTCTCCATATTTCTCACCTTACAGATGACCATTTGCACAGAGGAGAAAATAACTTCAACATGAAAATAATCTGGTATCCATCTAATCCATATTCTACCCAGCCTATGTTCATTATGGTTACTAAAAGATTCCCACTCTGGCATGAAACTTTTTTTGCATTTTTCCAAATTAACTAATCTGATTTTTGTTTCAAGAAAAGCCACCAATCCACATTTATTTTTTTTACAGAAGAGGGCCACATCCCTCTGCTTATTTGGGCCATTCAGGCCTCTAACATTCCAAATAAGGATCCTATCCATGACTACTAGTCAAGATAGGAGTCTTACCATGTAATGGCACTTCCTCTGATATCTGCTCCTCCTGTGTTCCTGGCACTGCTGCTTGACCTTGTGCCTGCATCCCCTCGTGTTCCCCATCTACACTTTGTAGTATATCAAAGGGATTCTGGAACTGTGTTGTAGCATTGTTAGGCTGTTGAACTTGTCTGTAGTATCCTCTTCCAACTCTCATCATTGGCTTGCTTGCTGCACAGGTAGGTGCTACACAGACACTGATTGAGTCACAGGCCCAGGTATGGCTTTCTTTTTCCTGCATTCATGCTCACTGTGTCCATGTTGTTTGCAATGGTTGCACAGTACAGGTTTCCAGTCATACTCCACTTCTTGTTCCACTATGTTCCCCTTTTCATTCTTGTAGTGGACCTTGTCAGGATACTCACCCCCTATCTCCACTTCAACCAGTACTCTAGCATATTGAATCCCCACTTTCAGTTCTGTGTTTCTGTCAGCCATCATTGGCCTACCTACTAAGCTTGCAATTTTGCTCAGCCCCATTGCATTCCAATACTTGACATTCAAACCAGGAAATTTAACCCATATAGGAACAGACGTGAGCTCCTCATGAGCATAGTCTATATTCTCAGACCAAGGTCTGACAATCATGGGTTTATTATCAAAATGATAAACCCCTTCCTCTAGCACAGCATCTCTCTGTTCCATAGAATCAAATCTAACAATAACTAGCCCATTTTTCATCATTGCAATTTTATTCATTCCCCTCTTCGACCAAATTCTCCTAAGAAACCCACTGAGCACATTGATAGGTGGCCTTGAACCCATGACATAGCAAACAATAGCTTGATTCCAATAATTAATTTTAGATTCTATGTCCTTGAAATTAATTTCTCCTACAGGTTTTCCCTCAAGCATAACAGGTGCTATAAAATCCAATTTAAAACCGGCATTTTTTAATTTAGTTATGTCTAATTTTTCCCAAGCTGAGGTTTTACCTGCATCTGCGAATTGCTGTTGCTTGCCTTGTTCTGTAGCTTCATCCTCTTCCTCATCCGAACCTTGATTATTAGCCCTTTCCTTCATTTTCGAAAGCCAAGAGTTGATTTTTTCCTTCGCTAATTCCGTTTGCCGCACTGTTTCAGTTTGTGCATCTGGTGTCATGATTTCTGGGTCCTCCAATTCATCCGTGAGGTTGCGCATTACTCGATCTAGGTTTTCATGAGTTGCGCTGGTACGTTTTCTTTGTGTCACATTTTTTGTGGGACAAGGTGGAACTGTTGATTTTCCCGCATCATCATCGTCATTCCCATTCCCTCGTTTAGCTTTTTCTTTCTTCCCCATTAGAACTCAGAACTGCGTTAATGGTGGTTAACAAGCGCTGTCGAGGAGAGAGGAGAGAGCATTTTAGAGGAGGAGCGCTGTGCGATGCCAATGTTAGGGCCCGAATACGGGCGACATGTGTGATATCGGAGTTAGGAAATCAAGATGACGATCCCGGGGCACCAAGGGTCCACTAGGGCCATCAAAGACCCCCCCAAATATTTTGGGCGAAAACGGCAACCGGGCCCCAGGAATGCTGTAGGCGACGTGCTTTGGGCCTCCGGACGCAAACTTTTCGACGTTAATATTTTCGCCCCATATCACACGGGAGACCCCTAGGGGACATGGGATGCCCCCAAGGTCGGTTACTGGGTCCCTGATAGGGTTGTAAGGGCGGTTTTACGAGATGCCAATGTTTTTTTTTTGGTGCAAGTCAGAAATTGTATTATTGCTCTCTGTAATGTAACAAGATTATAGTCCTTAGGCAATGCAGATCCAAGGCCACCTACTAGGTAGGGTACCTTTTTGCTACATCCCTCTACTACCTTACAACCCTTCAATCTGGTGCAACTCACTACAGGCAGTGGTTCACCCTCTCTGTAAACATTACATATTGCAAAAATTGTTTCTCACCATCTCTGTAAACATTACAATTTGCAAAAATTATTTCTGACTTACAGCAAAATACAAAAACATAAATATCTAAAGATATTACAACAAAAACTTCCAGAACCTGATTCATTCCTCCTTCTTTCTTGCTTCAACTGCCTGCTGTGCCCATCATGCTGATCTACATCAATCTACTATCTAGATCCCTGTACAGGTGCTGGAGCCCTGCATATGTTCTGTTTTTCCTGCTAAAACCTCTATTGGAGTCTGGTCCTGCCTTTCTGCTGGGTCTGCTGTGGTAAACAGATCAGTTAAAATCTCTCTAACCATTTTTTATCCCTGCTGTTGATCTTTCTCAGCCTGCTTCATTTCTGTATCCTGATCCTCACTGTTTGCTGTATCTGCTGCATGGTCTGTGATATAGACAGACTGCTTCCCACAAAGTGCTTGATATTCCTGCCTCTCCATACCCAGTATACAGCTGCTGCAAGCCCTGCTGCATACACTTCTTTCCTGAAAATTGAACATTTCTGCCTGGTTATCCAGTTCAGCATGCCCTGAATTGTGTTTGCTCTTGGTGTAATCTGCAACCAGCATCTCAGCTGATCTAACACACCTTTTGCCACACTGCAGCTGAAGAAAAGGTGATTATGGTCTTCTGGCTTTGCTTTACACAGATTGCAAACAGCATCACCATTCAAAAAACCCATTTTCAGCAATCTGTCCTTAGTTAGTAGTCTTCCCAGCTGAGCTAGCCATAAGCAGAAACTGTGTCTTGGCATGGTTACCCTTCCCCAAATCAGATTGGCATGTCTATACTTTGGCATAACTCCCATCAGAGTACTGTATCCCCTTGTAGCTGTATAGCATCCATCAGCATCTCCCTTCCAGACCCCTCTAACTGTATAATACTCCTGGAAATATCTCTTGATTTTGTTGAGTTTATTCCAGTACCAACTGGCACCCCAGACTGGTGCATAGTTCCAGAAGTTGGTACCTTTCAGATATATTCCATTAATCCATTTTACCCACAAGGTATCTTTTTTTGTGGCTAAATCCCAAATATGTTTCCCATTTAGGGCAATATTAAACCATTTGCAGTTTTTTATGTTTATGCCTCCATTTTTCCTAGGTCTGCAAACCATATCCCAAGCCACCAGACTGGTTTTCTGCTTCTGATCAGTGGACCCCCATAAGAAATCTCTGCATTTTTGTTCTACCCTTTTAGGTACCCCTGCAGGCAGTATAAATATGCTAGACCAGTACACATGTATAGAAAACAACACAGAATTTATGAGTTGAGCTCTTCCTGCATATGAGAGATTCCTAGAAGCCCAGATCTGCAATTTTCTTGTCATTTTATCAACCAAGCACTCACAGTCAATTTTACTCCATTTTGATGGGGAAAGTGGGACTCCTAAATACTTCATAGGTAGTGTGCCCTCCCTGAACCCAGATATTGCTAACAGTTCTTTTTTACTTTCCTCATTCACACCAGCTATGTATAAGTTGGATTTCTCCTTGTTAGCATACTGGCCAGTAGCTTGTGCAAAGTAGTTAATGCAATTCATCATTATACTTACAGATTCAGGGGATGCTTTGCAGAAACACATCAAGTCATCAGCAAAGCACAAGTGGCTCAGTGCAAATTCCTTGCACATTGGGTGCCAACTGAAGCTTTTTTCCATGCATGCTATTTTCAGAATTCTTGAGAGATATTCCATGACCAGCACAAAAATCAATGGAGATACTGGGTCTCCCTGCTTGATGCCTCGTTTAGCAAGAAAGTAACCATGCTTCCCTCCATTTATGTTAATGCTGAAGCTTGCAGTTTGTATGCCAATGTTAGGGCCCGAATACGGGCGAGATGTGTGATTTCGGAGTACGGGGATGAAGTTGACCCTCCCGGGGCACCAAGGGTCCCCTAGGGCCATGATAGAGCCCCCGAAAGATTTTTGGGCGAAAACAGCAACCGGGCCCCGGGAGTGCGGTAGGCGACGTGTTCTGGACCTCCTGAGGCAAACTTTTCGACTTTAATATTTTCGCCCTATATCGCACGGGAGAACCCTAGGGGACATGGGAGGCCCCCACGGTCGGTTACAGGGTCCCTGATAGGCTTGTAAGGGCGATTATAAGCGATGCCAATGTTTTTTTTTTTTTTTTTTTTTTGGTGCAAGTCAGAAATTGTGTTATTGCTTACTGTAATGTTACACAATTACAGTCCATAGGTAATGCGATTCCAAGGCCACCTACTAGGTAGGGTTCCTCTTCCTCTCCATCCCTTTGTTCCTTACATCCCTACTCTCCTAGGGGTAACTCACTACATGCAGTGGTTCCCTTATCTGAAAAAAAAAATAGATACAAAATACAAAAAACATCCCTGACATACAGCAAAATACAAAATACATAACAATCTAATTATTACAGTTTTCTTGTCCTTTTTTCCACTGGATTTTTCCTCCTTCTTCTGCTTTGCTATTACCCTTTTCCTCAATGTCCTCTGCTGGGGCAATCTTCCTGAGCTGATGTATTTTCCTTTTTTTTTTTTTTTTACTGCAATCACAACTTGTTGTCTTCCTCCTGCTGTTGGCTGTCTTGATTCCTATACAGGTACTGATGTCCTGCTGTCTCTGCTGGCTTCTTATCTGGTGCAGTCCTGCCTATTTGCCTGAGTCTACTGTGGTGCAAGAGCAATTAAATTCTCTCTAACCAATTTTTTGTCCTTGCTGTTGATTTTTCTCAGTCTGCTGCACTGTTGTATTCTGACCCTCACTGGTTGCTGGATCTGCTGCATGATCTGCATCACAGAAAGAGTGCTTCCCACAAAATGTTTAATATTCCTGCTTCTCCACAGCCAGTATACAGCTGCTGCTAGCCCAGCATACACTTCCTTCCTGAAGTTTGAGCATTTCTGCCTACTTATCCAGTTCAGCAAGCTCTAAATTGTGTTTGTTCTTGATGTAATCTGTAGCCAGCTTCTCACTTGCTCTAAAACACCTGCAGCCATGTTACATGTGAAGAAAAGGTGATTGTGGTCTTCTGGTTTTGCTTTGCACAGGTTGCATACATCATCCCCATTCAGGAAGCCCATGTTCTGCATTCTGTCCTTAGTTAACAATCTTCCCTGTTGAGCCAACCATAGGCAGAAGCTGTGTCTTGGCATAGTTACCCTTCCCCATGTCAGGTTGGCATGTCTATACTTAGGCATATCTCCCATCAAAGTGCTGTATCCCCTTGCAGCTATATAGCAACCATCTGCATCTCTTTTCCAGACCCCTCTGACTATGTAATGCTCCTGGATATAGCTCTTGATTTTGTTGAGTTTGGTCCAGTACCAGCTGGCACCGCACACTGGTGCATAGTCCCAGAGATTGGTACCTTTCAGATATATCCCATTTATCCATTTTACCCACAAAGTATCTTTTTTTGTGGCTAAATCCCAGATATGTTTTCCATTCAGAGCCACATTAAACCATTTGCAACTTTTTATGTTTATGCCCCCATTTTTCCTAGGTCTGCATACTATATCCCATGCCACCAGGTCGGTTTTATGCTTCTGCTCAGTGGAACCCCATAAGAAATATCTGCATTTTTGTTCTACACTTTTAAGTACCCCTGCAGGCATTATGAAAATGCGATGCCAATGTTAGGGCCTGAATACGGGCGACTTGTGTGATATCGGAGTTCCGGGATAAAGATGACCCTCTCGGGGCACCGAGGGTCCCCTAGGGCGATGATAGACCCCCCGAAAATGTTTTGGGCGAAAACGGCAACCGGGCCCCGGGAATGCTGTAGGCGACGTGTTCTGGGCCTCCGGACGCTAAGTGTTCGACGTTAATATTTTTGCCCCATATCGCACGGGAGCCCCCTAGGGGACCTGGGAGACCCCCAGGGTCGGTTACTGGGTCCCTGATAGGCTTGTAAGGGCGGTTTTACGCGATGCCAATGTAAAGGTCGGAATACCGGCGTCATGGATGATATCGGAGTTCGGGGATACGGATGACCCTCCCGGAGCGCCTAGGGTCCTCTAGGGTCATGATAGACCCCGAGGAGATGTTTAGGCAAAAATGACACCCGTGCCTCGAGAAGCCGAAAATCAAAGGATATAATCCACGTTTTTTTTTTGCTTCCGAGAGGCTCCGAACCAATGGTGCATATTTTCAGACAATATCGCACGGGTGATGGCCGGAATTTCCTACACGAGAGAGGTCTCAAAAATATTTCAAAAATTAAAATGAGGTCTCAAAAATATTTGCCAAATTTGTTGAAGTGATTTGTTATTTTTCTGATATTATTTCTATTTATTTCCTATTTTTCTGCCTACTTTTTAATTAAAAAGTAATTAAATAGCTACTTTGTGTGAAAAATTTTAAAAAATATTTTTCATTAACTTTATAATATACTTGAAAAGTTTGAGCTGGAACTTTTGGAAAATAATTATCCAAACTCTCAAAAACCTCAGTTTGAAAGTTATACACTGGGCATGTCTACTCCTGTCAGAACCACTAAACCTTATAAGACTCTTTAGGGGATAGTTGGTTGAGAGAGTGCTTGTGGGCGAAGGAAGGCAAGCGAAGCGACATGAAGCACCTACCAGGTGCCGAGGAGTGTCGAGTCGTGCGCCCTCATAGCCGGACACCCATGACACCTCGGCTCAAGCACTGACCGCGTATGCCGGAGACGGAGGCGGCGCTAGAGACGGACGCGATACGACGTGACATGAAGCGCCTAATAGGCGCCGAGTAGTGTCATGTCTCGTCCACTCCGGAGCTTTCGAGGTCGACGATGGCAGACGAAAACCACTTGGGTATAAATGTTGGACGGATGTGTTCTCCTTCGGAATTGAGCTATCTAGCCGACGTTGGATGGACGTAATCTCCTTCAGGATGAGCTATCCAGCTGAGGTTGGATGGATGTGATCTCCTTTGGGATGAGCTATCCAGCCGGCTTGTGGGTATAAATGTCGGATGGATGTGATCTCCTTCGGGATGAGCTATCCAGCCAACGTCCGGGTATAAACGTCGGATGGATGTGATTTCCATTGGGATGAGCTATCTAGCCGACGTGTGGGAATAAATGTCGGATGGATGTGATCTCCTTCGGGATGAGCTTTCCAGCCAACGTGGGAGTATAAACATCGGATGGATGTGATCTCCTTTGGGATGAGCTATCTAGCCGACGGGTGGGTATAAATGTGGGATGGATGTGATCTCCTTCGGGATGAGCTTTCCAGCCGACGTCCGGGTATAAACATCGGATGTATGTGATCTCCTTCGGGATGAGCTATCTAGCCGACGAGTGGGAATAAACGTTGGATGGATGTGATCTCCTTCGGGATGAGCTATCTAGGCGACGTGCGAGTATAAACGTCGGATGGATGTGATCTCCTTCGGGATGAGCTATGTAGCCGACGTGGGGGTATAAACGTCGGATGGATGTGATCTCCTTCGGGATGAGCTGTCTAGTCGACGTGCGGGTATAAACGCGGGCTTGTGGGTATCGAACGTCCCTTCATCGAGATTTTCACGCCGAGCGTTGAGCTCGTTGGGGTCTCCCTTGGACATCCATGGGGCTACTATGTAGTTTCGTGGGTCCATCGAGGGTGATTTTGGCGCAGTAACTGTAAAGGCCTGTGAGTGGCACACGGTCCGTTTGGGTTGGCCGGGTTCCTGCTCGTGCAGTCAACCGCCCACCCACAGACCTTTTCATCGATTGCTCCAACAGTGAATTGCCTTGGACGAAGCATGGTTTCCTGTGTTTGATGCCTACGGATGGTAATCGTGACCCTGAAAAGATGAGATCTTCGTCCGGTATCCTGCCAAGGATGCCGGGTGGACCACTCAACCTGAACACATCGTCCACCCACGTCGAGCTTACGGTGCGGCTGTAGCATGGGCTGCGTGCTCTAGTTGTTCTCTGGGATGCGGAACATTGAGAGGGCATGGGTCAGAAAGGCCTTAGCTATCCAATCTAGCGTTCTTCGCTCAGCACGAACGATGGCCGAGCGCGAGTTGACCTCCCGATCACTCGGAAAGGCTCATACGCGTCCGGCGTCGATTGATGGTGCTACCTGGCTGATGCTGCAAGTGGTCATAGGCTTGTCTCAAAGATTAAGCCATGCATGTGTAAGTATGAACTAATTCAGACTGTGAAACTACGAATGTTTCATTAAATTAGTTATAGTTTGTTTTATGGTACCTGCTACTCGGATAACCGTAGTAATTCTAGAGCTAATACGTGCAACATACCCCGACTTCTGGAAGGGATGCATTTATTAGATAAAAGGTCGACGCGGGCTTTGCCTGTTGCTCTGATGATTCATGATAACTCGACGAATTGCACGGCCTTTGCGACGGTGATGCATCATTCAAATTTCTGCCCTATGAATTTTCGATGGTAGGATAGTGGCCTACTGTTAGACCCTCTGACAACGACTCAGTGTCACCTAGGCGCAGCGCATATGTCATCGGTCATGACATAGGCCGTGCGCGCCAAGTAGGCTACTTGAGCCAGTATGAAAGTTAAGCGTTGGTCATGTTTCCTCTTGCCTGTATCAATAAACCTTATAAGACTCTTTTGGGGGTACTTGCTCCGTGAAGGAGTCAAGGGTAGCACCGCCTAGGGAGCCTTGTAGGCGCAACGCTGGGCGCGACTCTCCGTCATGGCGTGGCCATGACAAGCTAGACGGATGGATTGTCCCTAGGACAACGTGGGCTGTGCCACAAACGGAATGACGGTTGACACTAGACACATGTGCGGCTAAACGGTTAGCCCACTTCCCTTGAAATGAGAGCGGCTCAAGGGAGTGGGAAGCACGCCCATTGACTAGAGAGGTGACCAGCGGTTACCCCACGAACGTGGGTGACGGTTACCCATGTCATGGGTGAGTGGGAAGTTACTTGGCGGTTGACAAAGGCAGTTACCGAAGGCATGGCGCCTAGTGGGCGCGGTCGTGGGTCAACATGGAGTCAACACCAGTAGTTACTCCACTACCCCATGATGGGGAAAACTACCCCAAGCACTAAAGGAGGCGGTTACAAGTTAGTGGAGATTGGAGACATGGCATTGCCCCACTCTCCCCACTAAGCGAGTGGTTACATGGGAGCAACAGTCCACGATAGGGAGTTGTCCCACGATCTCCACTAAGTGGAAGTTACAGGCAGTTATCCTAGTGTATAGGCGCCTACTTGGCTGGGTTGTAGCCAAGGCTTTATCTATTAATAGTGCTCAGACGTCCTTGGATGGACAAATGCTCTGGCACCCGAATGTAAGTGTGAAAGTGATTAATATACGAGCCTCTTTACGTGTATACTTGTGTGTGTAAGTTGTTCTAGAGTGTTTCTAGAAGCTATCATAGGCGAAAAAGTTATGCGCAAATCAGTGCCAGGCTTTAACCCTGTGACAATTATGTCCGACCTGCCGGATAGGCTAGACTTAGCTGGTTTCGAAGCGATGGCTAAGAAGAAAACGAATAAGGGTGCCCTAACCCAGGAGGAAACCGAAGCCCCTGTGATATGTCAAGGAGCTTCTCATAACTTGGCTACGTCGGAAGGACGTGAGGCAAGCCAAGGGGAAGGAGTCCCTACCTCTGGCCATGGTGATACCACAGACACATCCAGCACGAGATCAACCAAATCCCCACCCCCAACCTTTGAAGATAAGGGAAACCCCAAGGGAACCCCAAAGAAGGGAACTAAGGACAAGGGTCCTGAGGTGTCGGGTGAAACGCTCGTCACCCCTAACTGGTGCCATGTGAAGCGCATTGCTAGGGTGGAGACCATGCTAGGTCTCAACCCCAAGACCTTTGATGACGCTCCAGCACCTTGGTTGGATCTCCCTTTACTCAAGATGAGGATGGAGAGTCTCGAGAACAAGCAATCAGAAAAGTTAGGGAAGATCGACTTACTTTTAAGTCGTGGTTCTGGAAGTAGGAGCTTTGGAGAAGGTACGTCTTAGCTTCCTCCTCCTCCTCCTCCTCCTCCTCCCCTAACTGAAGTGGAGCGCCTCCGAAGGGAACTGGAATCCCTACGGAAGCAAAGGGAGGAACCGAGAGGAGAACAGTTCAAGATCAAAGTTCCCGACCCGAAGGCATTTACCGGAGTTCGTTGTGCGAAGGAGTTGGAGAACTACTTGTGGGACATGGAACAGTATTTTGAAGCTACTAATGTCCACGAGCGTGACAAAGTCACGGTTGCTACCATGTCCACTAACCCTGAACAGGAGTCGTCCGGTGGTGACCAAAAGAGATAGCGTGACAATGGGTCTAAGAAGGACCGCGGCAAAGGCAACGACAAAGGCAAAGGTGTAGCAAAGGGGGACGGGGTCTCCTACCCGTTTAAGGCAAAGAGCGAGATAAAAGGGCCTAAGACGGGGTGCTACATCTGTGATGGGCCACACTTTGCTAAGGAATGTCCTAAGAAAGGGAAGCTGTCAGCCTTAGTCGTGGAGGACGAAGGTGGTGATCTAGGCGAGGAGCCTGCGCGCGTGAATCCGCTTCGCTTGCTGAATGCGATCACGATGACGCAACCTAGTGCCCATGACAACCTGCTCTACGTCCAATTCAAAGTGGCTGGACATGACTTGTTGGCCATGGTTAACACACGTGCTACTCACAACTTTGTGAGCACCGAGACAGTCCAACAGATCGGGCTGCCCCTTTCCCAATGCACCAACCGCATGAAGGCGGTGAACTCGGAGGCCTTAATGGCTAGAAGGTGCATCTCGAACGTAGATGTTCGAGTCGGAGGATGGGAAGAGAGGTGCGACTTGCTAGCTGTAAAGCTCGATGACATTGAACAAATCCTAGGGAATGAGTTTATCCGAAGGGCCAAGGTGGCCGTAATGCCCCATCTGAGGCGAATGCTGATTGGCGACGAGAAGTCCCCATGCTTTGTGAAGACTGTGGACAATCCTTCTACTCAAGACCGTGGAGGTCGTAATGGGGGAGGAAAGGGGAAAGGTGACGCAAAGATGGAATTTTGCTCCGCTCTACAAGTCATGTCAGGTTTGCACAAAGGAGAGCCAACTTTTCTGGCGGCGCTCCTTGAGATCAAACCCGACGTGAAAGTAGAGGTGCCGGACAGGGTGGTAGACGTACTTGGATGGTTCAAAGACGTTATGCCACCAGAGCTACCTAAGACTTTACCCCCTCGACGTGCAATCGAACATAAAATCGATCTAGAGCCCGGCGCGGTGCCGCCTGCTCCTGCGCCTTACCAGATGAGTCCGCCGGAGCTGGTGGAATTGAGGAAGCAACTTAAAGACCTCTTAGAGGCAGGTGTTGTTCAGCCCTCTAAAGCTCCATTTGGTGCCCCTGTTTTATTTCAGAAAAAGTCTGATGGCTCATTGCATATGTGCATTGATTACAGGGCACTAAACAAGGTGACGATCAAGAACAAGTATCCTATCCCACGGGTGGATGACCTGTTTGATCGTTTTTCACAAGCGGCATGGTTCACCAAGCTTGATTTGCGCTCAGGATATTGGCAAGTGAGAATTGCGGAAGGTGATGAATCAAAGACCACGTGTGTGACGCGTTATGGATCTTTTGAGTTCTTAGTTATGCTGTTTGGGTTGACTAATGCCCTGGCAACCTTTTGTAATCTCATGAACAATGTCCTTTATGAATTTTTAGATCGTTTTGTTGTGGTGTATTTGGATGATATTATTATCTATAGTGAGACTTTGGATCAACATGTACATCATCTAAATTTGGTTCTCCAACAACTAATGGAATATGATCTCTTTCTTAAAAAGGAGAAATGTGAATTTGCTCAACGAGAAATTATGTTCCTCGGACATATTATTTCCCAAGGGCAAGTAAGGATGAATGACCGCAAGGTGCGGGCAATCATTGACTGGTTACCCCCAAAAAATGTCTCGGAGTTGAGATCTTTCCTTGGACTAGCTAATTATTATCGAAAGTTTATTAATGGCTATTCAAAGAGGATTGCTCCGTTGACCGATCTCTTGAAAAAGGAACATAGGTGGGAATGGATGCAAGGGTGCATAGATGCCTTTAAGGATCTTAAGCACGCCGTGGTTTCGGAGGCCGTCCTTAAATGACCAATCTTTGCCCAGCCTTTCGAGGTGCATACGGATGCATCGGATGGAGCCATCGGTGGCGTTCTAGTCCAAGACGGACACCCCGTCGCATTCGAGAGTCGTAAGCTCAAGGGAGCCGAAGAGAGATATTCGACTCACGAAAAGGAGATGCTTTCGGTGGTGCATTGTCTCCTTCTATGGAGAGTGTATCTCCTTGGAACAAAGTTTGTCGTTAGAACCGATTACGTTGCTAACACTTAATTTAAGACTTAAAAGAAGTTATCTGCGAAACAAGCCCGGTGGCAAGAGTTTCTGGAAGAGTATGACTTCACGTGGGAACACAAGCCTGGGAGACACAACGTTGTTCCCGACGCTTTGAGTCGGCGCTCCCATGAGATTGTGGCAGCGTTAGTTCAGATTGAGTCTAACTTTATCGAAAGGGTTCGGACAACCGCGATAGGCGATGTCATGTACGCTAAGCTTAAGGAACAAGTCGAGCAAGGGGTTGCTCGGAGATTTTGGATCGAGAGAGATCTAATCTATGCCAAGGGTGGTAGACTATATGTTCCCGCAGGGATGCTGCGTTATGAGCTTTTGAGGGATGTACATGACGCCAAATGGGCAGGACATCCAGGTCGAGAGAAGACCCATGCCCTTTTGGCCAGAGATTATTATTGGCCCAAAATGTAGCAGGATGTCGAGGCATATGTTAAGTCGTGCCTCACGTGCCAATAGGATAAGTTGGAACGGAGAAAGGCAGTGGGTTGTTACAACCGCTCCCTATACCGGATCGGCCATGGTAGTCCGTTTGAATGGACTTTATATCCGGGTTCCCTAGGGTAGAGGGAATGAAATCCGTAATGGTAATTGTGGGTAGGTTTACAAAGTACGGGGTATTTTGTGCAGCTCCGGACGCATGCACAAGCCGAGAGGGCTGCCGAGTTGTTTTTCTAGAACATAGTCAAGTATTTTGGCTTACCCAAGGATATTGTGAGTGATCGCGACACTCACTTTATGGGGAAGTTCTGGCTGCAACTGTTTAATCAGTTGGGTTCCCAGTTGAAGTTTTCCACTGTGAACCATACTCAAACCGATGGTCAAACGGAAAGTATCAACAAGTTAGTTGAGGAGTACTTGAGGCATTATGTCACTACCTTGCAACGAAACTGGTTGTTGCTGTTAGAGACATCCCAGTTTTGTTACAATTTGCATCGGAGTAGTGCAACGGGGTATAGTCCATTCGAGGTAACCATGGGTTGGAAACCTTTAACTCCTGCGGAAGTAGCTAAGCAAAAGATGGGTGGTAAGTGCCCGGCTGCCTACAACTTTGCGCGGCAGAGGCAGGAAATTCTTGACGAAGCTCGAGATAGCCTTGAGAAGGCTCAACGACGTATGAAAAAGTACGCCGACCAGAGGAGGAGGGACTTTGAGTTCCAGGTCGGGGACTTGGTTTTGCTCAAGATAAACCCTCAAATCTGGAAAAAGATAAGCGGGAAGAACCCACAAAGAGGTGTCATCCCTCCCTTTGACGATCCATTCAAAGTAATGACCCGAGTTGGAAACGTAGCCTATCGGTTAGGAGAGGATGAAGGTTCATCGGACCTTCCACGTGAGCCTCCTTAAACGATTTCACGCGGATACCTTGGGGGTACATCCGAAGACTAAAAGGGTTCCCCCTACTATCAACAAGGAGTTCGATAGGAAGGTCGAGCAATTACTCGACCATAGGGCAATTGGGCAAGGAAAGAAAAATTTCGGAAGGGAGTTCCTAGTAAAATGGGAAGGAGTACCCGAGGCGGAAGCTACATGGGAACGAGCAGAAACACTATGGCAATACGAGGATGCTATACAAGCTTATCGAGACAACCTAACGGGGACGTTAGGCTCTTCTGGTGGGGGTGGTTTGTTAGACCCTCGGACAACGACTCGGTGACACCTAGGCGCAACGCTTATGTCATCGGTCATGACATAGGCCGTGCGCGCCATGTAGGCTACTTAAGACAGTATAAAAGTTAAGCGTTGGTCATGTTTCCTCCTGCCAGTATCAATAAACCTTATAAGACTCTTTAGGGGGTGCTTTCTCCGTGAAGGAGTCAAGGGTGGCACCGCCTAGGGAACCTTGTAGGCGCAGCGCTGGGCGCGGCTCTCGGTCATGGCGCGGCCATGACGAGGTGGACGGATGGATTGTCCCTAGGACAACATGGGCTGTGCCACAAACGGAATGGCGGTTGACGCTCGACACATGTGCGGGTAAACGGTTAGCCCACGTCCCTTGAAATGAGGGCGGCTCAAGGGAGTGGGAAGCACGCCCATTGAGTAGAGAGGTGACCAGAGGTTACCCCATGAATGTGGGTGACGGTTACCCAAGTCATGGGTGAGTGGGAAGTTACTTGGCGGTTGACAAAGGAAATAACCGAAGGCATGGCGCCTAGTGGACGCGGACGTGGGTCAACGTGGAGTCAACACCTTCAGTTTCTCCACTCCCCCCACGATAGGGAAAACTACCCCAAGCCCTAAAGGAGGCGGTTACAAGTTAGTGGAGAGTGGAGACATGGCATAGCCCCACTCTCCCCACTAAGCGAGCGGTTACATGGGAGCAACAGTCCACGATAGGGAGTTGTACCATGATCTCCACTAAGTGGAAGTTACAGGCGGTTATCCTAGTTTATAGGCGCCTACTTGGCTTGGTGCTAGCCAAAGCATTATCTATAAATAGTGCTGAGACGTCCTTGGATGGACACATGCTTTGGCACCCGAATGTAAGTGTAAAAGTGATTAATATACGAGCCTCTTTACGTGTATACTTGTGTGTCTAAGCTGTTCTAGAGTGTTGCTAGAAGCTATCATAGGCGAAAACGTTAGGCGCAAATCAGTGCCAATCTTTAACCCTGTGACACCTACCATGGTGGTGACGAGTGACAGAGAATTAGTGTTCGATTCCGGAGAGGGAGCCTGAGAAACGGCTACCACATCCAAGGAAGCCAGCAGGCTTGCAAATTACCCAATCTTGACACGGGGAGGCAGTGACAATAAATAACAATACCGGGCTCTTTGAGCCTGGTAATTGGAATGAGTACAATCTAAATCCCTTAACAAGGATCCATTGGAGGGCAAGTCTGGTGCCAGTAGCCGTGGTAATTCCAGCTCCAATAGCGCATACTTAAGTTGTTGCAATTAAAAAGCTCGTAGTTGGACTTTGGGGTGGGCCGACCGGTCCGCCTAACGATGTGCACCGGTCGTCCTGCTCCTTCTTCCGGCGATGCGCTCCTGGGTTTAACTGCCCAGGTCGTGCCACCAGCGCTGTTACTTTGAAGAAATTAGATTGCTCAAAGCAGGCCTACGCTCTGGATACATTAGGATGGGATAACATCATAGGATTCCGGTCCTATTGTGTTGGCCTTCGGGATCGGAGTAATGATTAACAAGGACAGTCGGGGGCATTCGTATTTCATAGTGAGAGGTGAAATTCTTGGATTTATGAAAGACGAACAACTGCGAAAGCATTTGCCAAGGATGTTTTCATTAATCAAGAAGGAAAGTTGGGGGCTCGAAGACGATCAGGTACCGTCCTAGTCTCAACTATAAATGACGCCGACTAGGGATCGGCGGATGTTACTTTTAGGACGCTACGACACCTTATGAGAAATAAAAGTTTTTGGGTTCCGGGGGGAGTATGGTTGCAAGGCTGAAACGAAAAGGAATTGACGGAAGGGCACCACTAGGAGTGGAGCCTGCGGGTTAATTTGACTCAACACGAGGAAACTTACCAGGTCCAGACATAATAAGGATTGAAAGACTGAGAGCTCTTTCTTGATTCTATGGGTGGTAGTGCATGGCCGTTCTTAGTTGGTGGAGCGATTTGTCTGGTTAATTCCGTTAACGAACCAGACCTCAGCCTGCTAACTATCTATGCGGAGTCATACCTTCGCAGCTAGCTTCTTAGAGGGACTATGGCCTTCCAGGCCACGGAAGTTTGAGGCAATAACAGGTTTGTGATACCCTTAGTTGTTCTTGGCTGCACGCGCGCTACACTGATGTATTCAACGAGTCTATAGCCTTGGCCGACAGGCCCGGGTAATCTTTGAAATTTCATCGTGATGGGGATAGATCATTGCAATTGTTGGTCTTCAACGAGAAATTCCTAGTAAGCATGAGTCTTCAGCTCGCGTTGACTATGTCCCTGCCCTTTGAATGGTCCGGTGAAATGTTCGGATCGCGGCGACGTGAACGGTTCGCCGCCGGCGACATCGCGAGAAGTCCATTGAACCTTATCATTAAGAGGAAGGAGAAGTCGTAACAAGGTTTCCGTAGGTGAACCTGCGGAAGGATCATTGTCAAAACCTGCCTAGCAGAACGAACCGTGAACACGTTTATCACTCCACGAGGGGCGCTGAAGGCCCTTGGGCTAACATGTCCTTCCTTAGATGGGGGGCGGCTCTCCTCGTGAATGCCTCCCGACGCAACAATGAACCCCGGGGCGGAAAGCGCCAAAGAAAATGAACACATAGAGTGCCCTCCCGTGTCCGGTTTGCTAGCGTTGGGCGTGGCACCTGTACTTACTTACAAAATAACTCTCAGCAACGGATATCTCAGCGGTCGCATCGATGAAGAACGTGGCAAAATGCGATACTTGGTGTGAATTGCAGAATCCCGTGAACCATCGAGTCTTTGAACGCAAGTTGCGCCCAAAGTCGTCAGGCAGAGGGCACGTCTGCATGGGCGTCACTCATCGCGTCTCCCCCACCCACCCCGCGTAGGAGGGGAAGGAGGATGGCCTTTCGTGCCTCACCGGGCGCGGCTGGCCTAAATAGGTAGCCCATGGCGACGTTCAGCCATGGCGATTAGTAGATTAAAACTCACGGATCACGATGCGCAAGCACGTCGCTAGGGGAGCTCGAAGGACCCCCAGCAAATGCTCACAACCGTTGCGACCCCTTGTCAGGCGGGGCTACCCGCTGAGTTTAAGCATATCAATAAGCGGAGGAAGAGAAACTTACAAGGATTCTCCTAGTAGCGGCGAGCAAACCGGGAAGACCACAGCTTTAATATGAGGCGGTAAATTCCGTCCAAGGATAAATACTGGCGAGAGACCGATAACGAACAAGTACGGCGAGGGAAAGATGAAAAGGACTTTGAAAAGAGAGTCAAAGAGTGCTTGAAATTGTCGGGCAGGAAGCGGATGGGAGCCGGCAATGCGCCTCGGTCGGATGTGGAACGGCCAAAAGTCGATCCGCCTATCGACTCGGGACGCGGACCGACGCGGATTTGGAGGGCGGCTAAACCCCGATTTCCGGGAGCGTTGTCCTCGCGATCCTGGTAGGCAGCGCGTGCCGTTACGGCGTGCTTCGGCACGTGCGCGCTCCAGGCGTCAGCCTGCTGGCCCCCCATTCGGCCCATCTTGAAACACAGACCAAGGAGTCTTACATGTGTG
>CM076147.1:10982500-10987500 GCA_038025085.1 Tetragonia tetragonoides | reverse complement strand
CAAGGGCACGTGTCGTAAGCTAAGCCAGCGCGGTGGATACAATTCCAACCGAGCGGCGAGTTGAATCCTTTGCAGACGACATAAATATGCAACGGGGTATTGTAAGTGGTAGAGTGGCTTTCCTGCCACGATCCACTAAGATTCAGCCCCAGTTGCTTCGATTCGTCCCTTCCCCCCAAATCCCCAATTCTTGCTATGTCACTAAAAAAGAGGTTTCGAAAAAGGAGACAGGGACATAAGTATGAAGAAGGGAAGAGGCTAAGTCATATGGGCTAAGTATGAAAAAGTCCCAATTATAAAGATATCAAAATGCCTATGCACGTGCCCGTGCCCGTGCTAGGAAGAAGTGCCCATGACGCGGCCAGTCCCAAGTCCAGCGCCCATGTCCCATGAAGCAGCACCCATGACCCATGGCGCGACTTGTCCCATGACATGGTGCTGCAGCGCCCTTGTCCCATGACGCAGTAGCGTGACCCATGGCGACAGTGCCCTTGTCCCATGACGCAGCACTTATCACTCATGCAGCACCCATCACCCATGCAGCACCCTTCTCCCATGACGCAGCACCCATGTCCTATGGTGCTGCAGCACCCTTGTCCCATGACGCAGCACCCATGTCCCATGGTGCTGCAGCACCCTTCTCCCATGACGCAGCACCCATGTCCCATGGTGTTGCAGAGCCTTTCTCCCATGACGCAGCACCTTTGTCCCATGGTGTTGCAGCACCCTTGTCCAATGATGCAGCACCCATGTCCCATGACGCAGCACCCATGTCCCATGTCGCAGCGCCCAGTGAGCGACCTAGTCCCATATCCCAGCGCCCAGTGAGCACCCATCCCCCTATCACCAAGGGTCCTCTAGGGCCACGAAAGACCCCCCGAAAAATTTTTGGGCGAAAACGGCAATCGGGCCCCTGGAATGCTGTAGGCGACGTGTGTTCGGCGTCCGGGCGCAAACTTTTCGAAGTTAATATTTTTGCCCCATATCGTACGGGAGACCCCTAGGGGACATGGGAGGCCCCCAGGATCGGTTATGGGTCCATCATAGGCTTGTAAGGGCGATTTTACGCGATGCCAATGTTAGGGCTCAAATACGGGCGACATGTGTGATATCGGAGTTTGGGGATGAAGGTGACCCTCCCGGGGCACCAAGGGTCCCCTAGGGAAATGAAAGACCCCCCAAAAAATATTTGGGCGAAAAAACCAACCGGGCCCCGGGAATGTTGTTGGCGACGTGTTTTGGGCCTGTAGACGCAAACATTTCGATGTCAATATTGTTGCCCTATATCGCACGGGAGACCCCTAAGGGACATGGGAGGCCCTCAGGGTCGGTTATTTGGTCCCTGATAGGCTTGTAAGGGAGGTTTTACACGTTGTCAATGTTAGGGCCTGAATACGAGCGACATGTGTGATATCGAAGTTCCGGGATGAAGGTGACCCTCCCCGGGCACCAAGGGTTCCCTAGGGCCATGAAAGACCCCCCGAAAAATGAAAACGGCAATCGGGCCCCTGGAATGCTGTAGGCGACGTGTTTTGGGCCTCCGGGCGCAAACTTTTTGACGTTAATATTTTTGCCCCATATCGCACGGGAGACCCCTAGGGGACATGGGAGCCCCCAGGGTCGGTTATTGGGTCCCTGGTAGGCTTGTAAGGGCGGTTTTACGCGATGCCAATGTAAGGGCCCGAATACGGGCGACATGTGTGATATCGGAGTTCGGGGATGAAGGTGACCCACCCGGGGCACCAAGGGTCCCCTAGGGCAATGAAAGACCCCCTGAAAAAATTTTGTGCAAAAACGGCAACCGGCCCCGGGAATGCTGTAGGCGACGTGTTTTGGGCCTCTGGACGCAAACTTTTAGACGTTAATATTTTCGCCCCATATCGCACGGGAGACCCCTAGGGGACATGGGAGGCCCCCAGGGTCGGTTACTGGGTCCCTGATATGCTTGTAAGGGCGGTTTTACGTGATGCTAATGTTAGGGCCCGAATACGGGAGACATGGGTGATATCGGAGTTCAGGGATAAAGGTGACCCTCCCGGGGCACCGAGGGTACCCTAGGACAATGATAGACCCCCCGAATTTTTTTTGGGTGAAAAACTGCAACTGGGCCCAGGGAATGCTGTAGGCGACGTGTTCTGGGCCTCCGGACGAAAAGTTTTCGACGTTAATATTTTCGCCCCATATCGCATGGGAGACCCCTAGGGGACTTGGGAGGCCCCCAAGGTCAGTTACTGGGTCCCTGATAGGCTTGTAAGGGCGGCTTTACATGATGCCAATGTAAGGGTCGGAATATCGGCGTCATGGATGACATCGGAGTTCGAGGATAAGGATGACCCTTGCAAAGCGCCTAGGGTCCTCTATGGTCATGATTGACGCGTAGGAGATGTTTGGGGCAAAAAGGACACCCGGGCCCCGGGAAGCCGAATATAAAATGATATAATCCACCTTTTTTTTGGCTTCCCAGAGGCTCTGAACCGTTGGTGCATATTTTCACAGCATATCGCACGGGACATCTCTAAGGGACATGGGAGGCCCTCAGGGTCGGTTTTCTAGTCAATGATAGGCTGGTAAGGGCGTTTTTACGAGACACCAGTGTAAGGGCCGGAACACCAAAAGCATGGATGATGTCCGGAATTTCCTACTCGAGTAAGGTCTCAAAATTATTTCAAAAATTAAAGTGAGGTCTCAAAAGTATTTCCCAATTTTTTGAAGTGATTTGTAAATATGGGCGTTTTTCTGATATTATTTCTATTTATTTCCTAGTTTTCTGCCTATTTTTAATTAAAAATTAAATTAAATAGCTACCTTTTGTGAAACATTAAAAAAAAAAAAAAATTCAATAACTTTATAATAAACTTGAAAAGTTTGAGGTGGAACTTTTGGAAAATAATTATCCAAACACTCTAAAACCTCTGTATGAAATTTATTCACTGGGCATGTCTCATGTCAGTACCACTAAACCTTATAAGACTCTTTAGGGGGTAATTGGTTGAGAGAGTGCTTGTGGGCCAAGGAAGGCAAGTGACACGACATGAAATGCCTACCAGGCGCCAAGTAGTGTCGGGTCGTGCGCCCTCATAGTCGGATATCCACGACACCTCGGCTCAAGCACCAGCCCCCTATGCTGGAGACGGAGGCGGTGCCGGCGACGGACGCCACACGACGCGACATGAAGCGCCTGGTAGGCGCCGAGTAGTGTCATGTCGCATCCACTCGGGCGCTTTCGAGGTCGAGGATGGCAGACGGAAACGACGTGGGTATAAATGTCGGACGGATGTGATCTCCTTCGGGATTGAGCTATCTAGCCGACGTCGGATGGATGTGATCTCCTTCGAGATGAGCTATCCATCGTACGTTGGATGGATGTGATCTCCTTTGGGATGAGCTATCCAGTCGGCTTATGGGTATAAATGTCGGATGGATGTGATCTCCTTCGGGATGAGCTATCATGTCGACGTCTGGGTATAAACGTCGGATGGATGTGATCTCCTTCGGGATGAGCTATCTAGCCGATGTGTGGGTATAAACGTCGGATGGATGTGATCTCCTTTGGGATGAGCTATCCAGCCGACGTCCGGGTATAAACGTCGGATGGATGTGATCTCCTTCGGGATGAGTTATCTAGCCGACGTGTGGGTATAAATGTAGGATGGATGTGATCTCCTTCGGGATGGGCTATCTAAGCGACGTGCGGGTATAAACGTCGGATGGATGAGCTATCTAGCCGACGTGTGGGTATAAACGTCGGATGGATGTGATCTCCTTCGGGATGAGCTATCTAGGCGACGTGCGGGTATAAACGTCGGACGGATGTGATCTCCTTCGGGATAAGCTATCTAGCCGACGGGTGGGTATAAACGTCGGATGGATGTGATCTTCTTCGGGATGAGCTATCTAGTCGACGTACGGGTATAAACGTCGGATGGTTGTGATCTCCTTCGGGATCAGCTATCCAGCCGGCTTGTGGGTAAAAAGGACTTTCAAAAGAGAGTCAAAGAGTGCTTGAAATTGTCGGGAGGGAAGCGGATGGGGGCCGGCGATGCGCCTCAGTCGGATGTGGAACGGCCAAAAATCGGTCCGCCGATCACCTCGGGGCGCGGACCGATGCGGATTGAGAGGGCTGCTAAATCCCAGTTTTCGGGAGCGTCGTCCTCGCGATCGTGGTAGGCAGTGCGAGCCGTCACTTCTTGCTTCTGCAACTGCGCGCTCCATGCGCCGTCACCCCCATTCGGCCCGTCATGAAACACGGACCAAGGAGTCTGACATGTGTGCGAGCCACCGAGCAAGTAAACCCGTAAGGCGCAAGGAAGCTATTTCGTGGGATCCCCTAGCGGGTGCACCGCCGACCTACCTTGATCTTTTGAGAAGGGTTCGAGTGAGACCATACCTGTCGGGTCCCGAAAGATGGTGAACTATGCCTGAGTGGGACGAAGCCAGAGGAAACTCTGGTGGAGGCCTGAAGCGATACCGACGTGCAAATCATTCGTTTGACTTGGGTATAGTGGCGAAAGACTAATCAAACCGTGGAGTAGCTGGTTCACTCCGAAATTTCCCTCAGGAAAGCTCGATCTCATACGCGAGTTCAATCGGGTAAAGCCAATGATTTATAGGCATCAGGGGCGCAATGCCCTCGACCTATTCTCAAACTTTGAATGGGTAGGACGGCGCGGCTGCTTTGTTGAGCCGCGCCACGGAAACGAGAGCTCTAAGTGGCCATATTTGGTAAGCAGAACTGGCGATGCGGGATGATCCGGAAGCCGGGTTACGGTGCCCAACGGCGCGCTAACCTAGATCCCACAAAGGGTGTTGGTCGATTAAGACAGTAGGTTGGTGGTCATGGAAGTCGAAATCTGCTAAGGAGTGTGTAACAACTCACCTGCCGATTCAACTATCCCCGAAAATGGATGGCGCTGAAGCGCCCGACTTATACCCGGTCGTCGGGGCAAGTGCCAGGCCCCGATGAGTAGGAGGGCGTGGCGGTCGCTGCAAAACCTGTGGCA
>CM076147.1:10975000-10977500 GCA_038025085.1 Tetragonia tetragonoides | reverse complement strand
GAATTGTGTCATAAGCTTTCCTTAGATCAATCTTCATCAAGCATCTAGGAAAGGATTGTTTCCTATTGTAATGCTTAATAAGATCCTGACATATCATTATGTTGTGGACTATTGATCTCTGAGCCACAAAAGCTCCCTGGTTCACAGAGACAAGTACAGGAAGCACTCTTGCCAATCTCCCACACAGAATCTTGGAGATGCATTTGTAGATGGTATTGCAGCAAGCTATAGGTCTGAAGTCAGATGCCTTCTCAGGCTTAGGTATCTTCTGCACAAGACACAAATTGGTGGCATTCACCTCTTTGAGCAATTTAGAGGAATCAAAAAAAATCTATAATAGCATCAGTCACTTGTGGCCCCACAATATGCCAAGCTTCTTTGAAAAATCCTGATCCAAAACCATCAGGACCTGGACTTTTGTTACAGTCAATATCAAACATGGCTTTCTTCACTTCTTCAGCATTCACAGGGGCAATCAGGGTCATCTGTTGATGCAAGTCTAGTCTGTGGCCTGCAAAGAAAAAGCTCTCTTCTGCTGTTGTGTCCCTGACACTTGTGACCCCCAGCATCTCTCTGTAAAACCCCACAAATTCCTCCATAATCAAATTCTGGTCTTCCAGTAGGACACCCTCTTGTGTCTTAATGGAGTGCAGTCTATTCTGTTGTCTCCTCTGCTTCATGACTGCATGAAAAAAATTGAGTGTTCCCATCTCCCAACTGAATCCATCTGGCCTTGCTTTTTTGTTGTAAGAAGTTCTCAGCTGCCATATTCACTTCATTATACCTCATCCTGGCCTGTATTTCTTTCTTCTGCAATGCCTCAGTTAGAGGCTCCTTGTTTGCTTCTGTTTGAGCTTGGGTCATAGCAATCCTTCGATCTCTACTTGAGCTAAAATGTCACTAAATTCTTCCCTATTTAGTTTTTTCAGAACTGCTCTCACTCTTTTTAGTTTTTGATACACTCTAAACATTTTTGACAACGTGGAAAATCAAACGTAACCACATTGTGACAAGTTGAACCAACGATGAGTGTTCGGTTGGTAGGAACTAAGTTCTGAGGAATTAGTGGAAACAACGTGGGAAATCAAACGTAAGCTAAGCTATGTGAGGCCATAGTGATGGTTCAACCAAGTATAAAAACTACTTGGTTCTCACAGGTATTGTTTGTGGGCAGTGGCCAACGCAAACAAGGGCGAAGAGTAGAGATGGTGACTTATGGCTCGAGTAAGCCACAACGTGCTCCTCTGGACCCATAAGAAGAGTCCATGGTCTGCTTTCTTCCCCACAACTAAACCCGTATTCACTGGAAAAGTCGATGGTAAAGAATCAGATTGGTGTAAAAGTCGGATAGAAGGATCGTACATCATACTACTTCCTTCGATAGTGATTTCGTGGAGAAATTCACTAGTCTAACACGTGTTGGTGTTAGGCTAACTTGAGAGTGGACACTCTAGTGATGGAGTACGCCCGTGCTCTAGGCGAGGAGATCCTTAGTGCCAAGGATCCGACGCAGGCTGTGTTGCGGCTTGATCACTTAGTGGAGGCAACAAATGGTCACCTTGGATTGGGCGGAACTGATCCCAATGACCCTGTTGACGGTGGAAACGAGGACGGGAACCTCAATCCATCCGTGGATACCAAGCCAGATGCAAAACTTACTGCAACAGTTGCTAGCCTAGAGGAGGCGCTACTAAAGCAAGCCACAACTAACGCCCTGCCACCTATGTTCAAAGCATTGGAATCAACACGCTCCCCTTACCTGTCCTTCTACATCGACGGTGACACGATGGGATGATGCAGTAGAGGAAGCGTATCTGAAAATGATGGACCGCGAAGGGGCACAATAGGTTGCTCATGTCGAGGTAAGTGCACGAGTTGAACGCGAGGTGATAGTGATCCCCTCGGACACGGAAGAACATGAGCCTGATGAGGAAGGCGACGAGAGAGAACGTGACGAGGAGGACTCCGAAGGTGAACTCGATTCAACACTGTCTTCTCCGAGGTCGCCCCAGTATACCCCCGCCCCCCGAGCATGGTCCTTGCTGGTTTGGTCCGTTCAGCTCGGATGCATAGCTGGACAGCAATATAGACACGACGCAAGAGTGATGATGGTTTGCGTTCGTGATTTATGTTGCTTTATTTAAGTTTCATATTTGAATTTTAGAAAATGTTATTTTCTAATTCTGCATTGCTTTTTCCTTTCATTCATGTAATTACGCAATGTTGCTTAATGAAAAGTTATTTTCTGTTTCCATTGGCAGAGTATATTGTGTTGTTTGTATGCTCGAAATAGTTATCGAAAAATCCTTGCGCTTGCACTTGAACGTTTCCATTGACTGAAAACGTTGACGTTGCCAAGCACCTCAGGTTCAGCCAGGCAGGAACGTTGCCTAAAGGTTGGAGAGGCCAAAGTGACGCTTGTGCGACAAGTTGTGAGTCACTAGACCCTGCCTTAAAGGCCAAAAGGAAATTGTTTCACAAGAAAGCAACCCAAGTGTGG
>CM076147.1:10927500-10967500 GCA_038025085.1 Tetragonia tetragonoides | reverse complement strand
AGAACCGTTGATTCACACACTTGGTCATCGCACTTGGTTGAAAAGACAATTGTGCAAAGCTACAGTGTGCTAGATTATGAGTGAACGTGTCTAAGTCAGAATCCGAGCCAGAAGTGACGCATGCGTTTGCCGCCCGATTGCCAACCAGCAGTAGGGGCCTCGGCCCCCAAGGGCACGTGTCGTAGGCTAAGCCAGCGCGGCCGATGCGCCGCGAGGGCCGCCTTGAAGTACAATTCCTACGGAGCGGCGAGTTGAATCCTTTGTAGATGACTTAAATATGCAACGGGGTATTGTAAGTGGCAGAGTGGCCTTGCTGCCACGATCCACTGAGATTCAGCCCTAGTTGGTTCGATTCGTCCCTCCCCCCTTCCCCCCAAATCCCCAATTCTTGCTATGTTACTAAAAAAGAGGTTTCGAAAAAGGAGACAGGGACATAAGTATGAAGAAGGGAAGAGGCTAAGTCATATGGGCTAAGTATGAAAAAGACCCAATTATAAAGATATCAAAATGTCCGTGCCCGTGCCCGTGCTAGGAAGAAGTGCCCATGACGCGGCAAGTCCCAAGTCCCAACGCCCAAGTCCCATGAAGCAGCACCCATGACCCATGGAGCGACTTGTCCCATGACATGGTGCTGCAGCGCCCTTGTCCCATGACGCAGCAGCGTGACCCATTGCGCAACAGCGCCCTTGTCCCATGACGTAGCAGCGTGACCCATGGCGTAACAACGCCCTTTTCCCATGAGGCGACACCCTTGTCCCATGGTGCTGCAGCACCCTTGTCCCATGGTGCTGCAGCACCCTTGTCACATGACGCATCACTCATCACCCATGCAGCACCCTTGTCCCATGACGCGTCACCCATGTCCCATGGTGCTGCACCAGCCATCTCCCATGACGCAGCACCCATGTCCTATGTCGCAGCGCCCAGTGAGCGCCCGTGTCCCATGTCCCAGCGCCCAGTGAGCGCCCATGTCCCATGTCACAGCGCCCAGTGGGCACCCATGCCCATGTGACCGAGGATCCTCTAGGGCCATGAAAGACCCCCCGAAAAAATTTTGGGCAAAAACGGCAACAGGGCCCCGGGAATGCTGTAGGCGACGAGTTCTGGGCCTCTGGACGCAAAGTTTTCGACGTTAATAATTTCGCCCAGTATCGCACAGGAGACCCCTAGGGGAGATGGGAGGCCCCCAGGGTTGGTTATTGGGTCCCTGATAGGCTTGTAAGGGAGGTTTTACGCGTTGCCAATGTTTTTTTTTTGGTGCAAGTCAGAAATTGTATTATTGCTCTCTGTAATGTAACAAGATTACAGTCCTTAGGCAATGCAGATCCAAGGCCACCTTCTAGGTAGGGTTCCTTTTTGCTGCATCCCTCTAATACCTTACAACCCTTCAATCTGGTGCAACTCACTACAGGCAGTGGTTCACCATCTCTGTAAACATTACACTTTGCAAAAATTCTTCCTCACCATCTCTGTAAACATTACAATTTGCAAAAATTATTTCTGACTTACATCAAAATACAAAAACATAAATAGCTAAAGATATTACAATTCCTTCTAGCTTTTCAACTCTGCTTGGATCTGTTATATTTTTTCATTCTGCCTTGCTTCTTCAACCTGTTGCTGATTACCTGCTGAAACCTGCTGCCTGAGTTCCTGCACTGCTGCCTATTCCTTGCATTTGTTCTGCGTCAGATTCTCTCTGTATAAATCTGCTTCTGTATCCTTCCTGGAGCCTGCTGTCCTTTTTTCCTGCTGGATTCTTCTACCTGGATTGCAGCCTATCTTCTGCAGTCTGCTACTGGTTCCTTCCTGAAGTCTCTGCTGCAGCCTGCTGTAAGCTGCTCTCCTGTGTGCAGTGCTTCTGTATTTCTTCCATTTTCCTGATTCAGGCTCACAGTTGCCTTATCCATCTTTTATCCTTGCTTTTTAGCTTCCTATTGCTGCTGCACTGTTGGATTCTGACTCTGATTGCTTGCTGTATTTGTTGCATAATCTGTGTTGCTGGTAGCCTGCTCTTTTCAAAGCATATCAGATTTCTGGCTCTCCAAATCCAGTATGCAGTGGCTGGTATTCCAGCTGCATACACTTCCTTTCTGAATCTCGAGCATTTCTGTCTACTCATCCAGTTTAGTAGCCCCTGAATTGTGCTTCCTCTTGCAGAAATATGCAGCCATGTCTGTACCTGTTTCATTATCTCTGTTGAAATACTGCAGCTAAAAAACAGATGGCCGTGACTTTCTGTCTCCTCTTTGCACAGGTAGCATATGGTGTCTCCATTAAGGAAGCCCATATTATGTAGCCTGTCTTTGGTCAGTAATCTCCCCATTTGTGCCAACCATAGACAGAAGCTGTGCCTAGGTACAGAAACTCTTCCCCATATCAGGGCATAATGTCTGTATTTTGGCATATTTCCCATCAAAATTCTGTATCCACTAGCAACTGAGTACATTCCATTTTCAGTTTCCCTCCACACTCCTCTTGTTGAATAGTGCTCCTGGAAGTGACTTTTGATCTTGTTGAGCTTAGTCCAATACCAGCTGGCTCCCCATACAGGAGCATAATTCCAGAAATTACTTCCTTTCAAATATACTCCATTAATCCACTTCACCCACAATGTGTCCTTTTTTGTGGCTATATCCCAAATGTGCTTCCCATTTAGGGCTATATTAAACCATTTGCAATGTTTAATATTTATCCCCCCATTTCTCCTTGGTCTGCATACTACTTCCCAAGCCACCAGGCTAGTTTTGTGCTTGAGGTCAGTTCCCCCCCCCCCCAAAGAAACAATCTGCATTTTTTCTCTATGCTTTTTAGTACTCCAGCAGGCATAACAAATATGCTTGACCAGTAGACATGTATAGATAATAATACAGAATTTATTAGTTGTGCCCTTCCTGCATATGAGAGGTTCCTGGAAGCCCATGTGTGAAGTCTTTTTGTCATTTTATCCATCAAGCATTCACAATCCATTTTGCTCCATTTTGATGGGGATAGAGGGACACCTAGGTATTTCATTGGCAATGTACCCTCCTGAAACCCTGAGAGGCTCACCAGCACCCTTTTCTCTTGTTCACTAACCCCTGCCACATAAATGCTTGACTTTTCCTGGTTTGCACATAAACCAGTGGCTTGTGAGAAGTAATTCAGGCACTCCATTAGGATATTCACAGAGTCAGGTGTAGCTTTGCAGAAACACATCAAGTCATCTGCAAAGCATAGATGACTTAGTGCAAGTTCTTTGCACATGGGGTGCCAGTTGAAGCTGTTGTCCATGCAAGCTATCTTCAAGGTTCTTGACAGGTATTCCATCACTAGCACAAAAATTAGTGGAGAAATTGGGTCTCCTTGTCTAATGCCACGCTTTGCAGTGAAATATCCATGGGCTTCCCCATTCAGGTTGATGCTGAAGCTTGCTGTTTGCACACATTCTAGTATCCACCCACTAAATTTCAATGGGAATCCATATCCTTGCATCATTTCCTTGATAAAACCCCAGTGTACTGTGTCATAGGCTTTCCTGAGGTCAATCTTCATCAGGCATCTTGGGGAGGATTGTTTTCTGTTATAGTGTTTGATTAGATCCTGACAAATCATAATGTTGTGGACTATGGATCTTTGTGCCACAAAAGCTCCCTGGTTTACAGAAATTAGTTCTGGTAGTACTCTTGCCAGTCTTCCACATAGGATCTTGGAGATGCACTTGTAGATGGTGTTGCAACAGGCTATGGGTCTGTAATCAGAAGCCTTTTCAGGATTTGATATTTTCTGCACAAGACATAAGTTAGTTGCATTCACTTCTTTTAGCATTTTGGAAGACTCAAAAAAATCAATAATGGCCTCTGTCACTTCCTGCCCCACTGTTTGCCATGCTTCTTTGAAAAACCCTGATCCAAATCCATCAGGGCCTGGGCTCTTATTACAGTCAATTTCAAACATAGCTCTCTTTACTTCTTCAGCAGTCACAGGGGCAATCAGAGACATCTGTTGGTGTATGTCTAGTCTGTGTCCTGCTGAGAAGAAGCTGCTTTCTGCTGAAGTGGCTCTGATTCCAGCAACTCCTAGCATTCCTCTGTAGAATTCCACAAATTCCTTCACAATCTGGTTCTTTTCCTCTAGCACGGTACCTTCCTGTGTCTTAATGGAGTGTACTCTGTGTTGCTGCCTTTTTTGCTTCATAAGTGCATGGAAAAATTGAGTGTTTCCATCCCCTAGTTGAATCCATTTTGCCTTGCTCTTTTGTTGTAGGAAGTTCTCTGCTGCCATATTCAGATCATTATATCTCTTCCTTGCTTGCACTTCCTCTTGCTGTATGGTCTCATTTAGAGGGTCCTGGTTTGCTGTATTCTGTGAGTTCGGGGATGAAGGTGACCCTCCCGGGGCACCAAGGGTCCCCTAGGGCCATGATAGACCCCCCGAATTTTTTTTGGGTGAAAACGGCAACCTGGCCCCGGGAATGCTGTAGGCGACGTGTCTTGGGCCTCCGGACGCAAACTTTTTGACGTTAATATTTTCGCCCCATATCGCACGGGAGACCCCTAGGGGACATGGGAGGCCCCCAGTGTTGGTTATTGAGTCCCTGATAGGCTTGTAAGGGCGGTTTTACGCGTTGCCAATGTTTTTGGTGCAAGTCAGAAATTGTATTATTGCTCACTGTAATGTAACAAGATTACAGTCCTTAGGCAATGCAGATCCAAGGCCACCTACTAGGTAGGGTTCCTTTTTGCTACATCCCTCTACTACCTTACAACCCTTCAATCTGGTGCAACTCACTACAGGCAGTGGTTCACCATCTCCGTACACATTACAATTTACAAAAATTAATCCTCACCACCTCTGTAAACATTACAATTTGCAAAAAATTATTTCTGACTTACAGCAAAATACAAAAACATATATAGCTAAAAATGTTAGAAAAACATATACAGGCGTTGCCAATGTTTTTTTTTTTTTGGCGCAAGTCAGAAATTGTATTATTGCTCTCTGTAATGTAACAAGATTACAGTCCTTAGGCAATGCAGATCCATGGCCACCTACTAGGTAGGGTTCCTTTTTGCTGCATCCCTCTAATACCTTACAACCCTTCAATCTGGTGCAACTCACTACAGGCAGTGGTTCACCATCTCTGTAAACATTACACTTTGCAAAAATTCTTCCTCACCATCTCTGTAAACATTACAATTTGCAAAAATTATTTCTGACTTACATCAAAATACAAAAACATAAATAGCTAAAAATATTACAATTCCTTCTAGCTTTTTAACTCTGCTTGGATCTGTTATATTTTTTCATTCTGCCTTGCTTCTTCAACCTGTTGCTGATCGCCTGCTGAAACCTGCTGCCTGAGTTCCTGCACTGCTGCCTATTCCTTGCATTTGTTCTGCGTCAGGTTCTCTCTGTATCAATCTGCTTCTGTATCCTTCCTGGAGCCTGCTGTCCTTTTTTCCTGCTGGATTCTTCTACCTGGATTGCAGCCTATCTTCTGCAGTCTGCTACTGGTTCCCTTCTGAAGTCTCTGCTGCAGCCTGCTGTAAGCTGCTCTCCTGTGTGCAGTGCTTCTGTATTTCTTCCATTTTCCTGATTCTCTGCTTCCATCTGATTCAGGCTCACAGTTGCCTTATCCATCTTTTATCCTTGCTTTTTAGCTTCCTATTGCTGCTGCACTATTGGATTCTGACTCTGATTGCTTGCTGTATCTGTTGCATAATCTGTGTTGCTGGTAGCCTGCTCTTTTCAAAGCATATCAGATTTCTGGCTCTCCAAATCCAGTATGCAGTTGCTGCTATTCCAGCTGCATACACTTCCTTTCTGAATCTCGAGCATTTCTGTCTACTCATCCAGTTTAGTAGCCCCTGAATTGTGCTTCCTCTTGCAGAAATATGCAGCCATGTCTGTACCTGTTTCATTATCTCTGTTGAAATACTGCAGCTAAAAAACAGATGGCGTTGCCAATGTTTTTTTTTTTTTGGTGTAAGTCAGAAATTGTATTATTGCTCTCTGTAATGTCACAAGATTACAGTCCTTAGGCAATGTAGGTCCAAGGCCACCTACTAGGTAGGGTTCCTTTTTGCTACATCCCTCTACTACCTTACAACCCTACAATCTGGTGCAACTCACTACAGGCAGTGGTTCACCAACTCTGTACACATTACAATTTACAAAAATTAATCCTCACCATCTCTGTAGGCATTACAATTTGCAAAAATTATTTCTGACTTGGAACAAAAACATATATAGCTAAAAATATTACAACTTCTTCTAGCTTTTCGACTCTGCTTGGAACTGTTACATTCCTCATTCTACCTTGCTACATCAACCTGCTGCTGATTATAGAATTTCCTTGTTTTCCACTGAATCTGCTTCTTCCTGCTTCTACTTTGCTTCTGTCCTGTACTCTGAATCCTCTGCTGGTGCAGTCTTCCAGAGCTGGTTCATTCCATCTTCTTTTCTGCAACAGGATGCAGTCTACTGGTTCCTTGCAAATATGTCATGACCCCCTGTTAAGTTCTGCTTTCTGCTTTACTGTCTGGTGTAATCTGTCTGTTTGCTCTGTTCCTTGCTGTGATCCAGTTTAATTTCAGCCTATATCCCCCCTATCCAGATCTTGTCCCTGCTGGAGATCTTCCTCTTGCTGTTGCAGCATTGCTGTATTCTGCACCTGACTGCTTGCTGGACCTGTTGTGTCATCTGTGGCACTGGTATGCTATACTTGACATTGAGTCCAAGGAATTTAACCCATATTGGCACAGAGGTGAGCTCCTCTTGATCATAGTAAATGTTTTCTGACCATGGCCTAATAATCATTGGTTTGTTATCAAAATGGTACACCCCCTCCTGGATGACAGCATCTCGTTGCTCCAAAGAATAAAATCTAACCAATACTAGCCCATTTCTCAAACTTGCTATCTTGTTCATCCCTTTTTTCCCCCAAATTCTTCTTAGAAAACCACTAAGTACATTAATTCGAGGTTTAGAGCCCATCACATAGCAAACTACAGCTTTGTTCCAGTAATCTATTTCTGATTCAATGTCCATAAAATTTATTTCACCTACTGGTTTATCCTCATGCAGATTTGGTGCAACATAATCCAATTTAAAGCCAGCATTTTTCAGTTTTGATATGTCAAATTTATCCCAAGCTGAGACCTTACCATAGTTTGTAGCCTCCTGTTGCTGTTCTTGCTCAGGTTCTTCTTCCTCCGATTCAGATGGGCTTTGCAAATTTGTCTTTTCCTTCATTTTTGATAGCCACGAATTGATCTTTTCCTTAGCTAGTTCCATTTGCTGCACAGTTTCCAATTGGACATCCGGAGTCATTATCTCTGAATCTTCCAGTTCGTCCGCAAGGTTTCGCATGACTCTATCTAGGTTTTCATGGTTTTTGATTTTTTTTGGTTTTAGGGTTACATTTTTCTGGGTATAATTTTTTTTTCCTGAATTTCCCGCATCGTCAATCTGAGTTCCATTTCCTCTCTTAGCTTTTTCCTTCTTCCCCATTCGAACTCAGCGCTGTTTCAATGGTGAACGCGCGATGCCAATGTTAGGGCCCAAAAACGGGCGACATGGGTGATATCTGAGTTCGGGAATCAAGGTGCCCCTCCTGGGGCACCGGGGGTCCTCTAGGGCCATAATAGAGCCCCCGACAAAATTTCCGGCGAAAACGGCAACCGGGCCTCGGGAATGCTCTAGGGGACGTGTTTTGGGCCTCTGGACGCAAACTTTTCGACGTTAATATTTTTGCCCCATATCGCGCAGGAGACCCCTAGGGGACATGGGAGACCCGTAGGGTCGGTTATTGGGTCTCTGATAGGCTTGTAAGGGAGATTTTACGTGATGCCAATGGTAGTGCCCGAAAACGGTCGACATGTGTGATATCTGAGTTCGGAATCAAGGTGAACCTCCCGGGGCACCAGGGGTCCCCTAGGGCCATAACAGAGCCCCTGACAAAATTTCGGGTGAAAACGGCTACAGGGCCCCGGGAATACTCTAGGGGACGTGTTTTGGGCCTCCGGACTCAAACATTTCGACGTTAATATTTTCGCCCCATATCGCAAGGGAGACCCCTAGGGGACATGGGAGGCCCCCAAGGTCGATTACTGGGTTCCTGATAGGCTTGTAAGGACGATCTTACGCGATGCCAATGTAAGGGTCGAAGTACCGGCGTCATGGGTGATATCGGAGTTCGGGAATAAGGATGATCCTCCCGGAGCGCATAGGGTCCTCTAGGGTCATGATAGACCCCTAGGAGATGTTTGGGCATAAAAGACACCCGGGCCCCGGGAAGCCGTAAATCAAAGGATATAATTAACGTTTTTTTGCCTTCCCAGAGGCTCCGGACCGTAGGTGTATATTTTCACACCATATCACACGGGACATCCCTAAGGGATATGGGAAGCCCCCGGGGTTGGTTATCCAGTCCATCATAGGCTTGTCATTGCGTTTTTACGGGATGCCAATGTAAGGGCCGGAACACCAAAAGCATGGGTGAGGGCCGGAATTTCCTACCCCTAAGACTGAGGAGTGAGGTCTCAAAAATATTCCCAATTTGTTTGAAGTGATTTGTAATTTTTCTGATATTATTTCTATTTATATCCTATTTTTCAGCCTATTTTTTAATTAAAAATTAAATTAAATAGCTACCCTGTGAGAAAATTTTATAATTTTTTTTTTTCCGTAACTTAATAAATACTTGAAACGTTTGAGGTACAACTTCTGGAAAATAATTATCCAAACACTCAAAAGCCCCAGTATGAAAGTTATGCACTACGCATGTCTCCTTCTGTCAGAACCACTAAACCTTATAAGACTCATTAGGGGGTAGTTGCTTGAGAGATTGCTTGTGGGCGAAGGAAGGCAAGCGACCCGACATGAAGCGCCTACCAGGCGCCGAGTAGTGTCAAGTCGTGCGCCATCATAGCCGGACACCCACGACCCCTCGACTCAAGCACCGGCCCCCTATGCCGGAGACGGAAGCGGCGCCGGAGACGGACGTGACGTGATGCGACATGAAGCGCCTAATAGGCGCCGAGTTGTGTCATGTCGCGTTCACTCGGGCGCTGTCGAGGTCGACGATGGCTTACGGTTACGATGGGGGTATAAATGTTGGACGGATGTGATCTCCTTTGGGATCGAGCTATGCAGACGACGTCGGACATATGTGATCTCCTTTGGGATGAGCCATCCAGCCGACGTCGGATGGATGTGATCTCCTTCGGGATGAGCTATCTCGCCAGCTTGCGGGTATAAACTTCGAATGGATGCGATCTCCTTCGAGATGAGCTATCTAGCCGGCTTGCGGGTATAAACGTCGCACGGATGTGATCTCCTTCGGGATAAGCTATCTAGCCGGCTTGCGGGTATAAACGTCGGATGGATGTGATCTCCTTCGGGATGATCTATCCAGCCGACTTGCAGGTATAAACGTTGGATGGATGTGACCTCCTTCGGGATCGAGCTATTCAGACGACGTCGGAAAGATGTGATCTCCTTCGGGATGAGCCATCCATCCGACGTCGGATGGATGTGATCTCCTTCGGGATTGAGCTGTCTAGCCGGCGGGTGGGTATAAATGTCGTATGGATGTGATCTCCTTTGGGATGAGCCGTCTAGCTGGCGAGTGGGTATCGAACGTCCCTGCATCGAGATTTTCAAGCCGAGCGTTGTGCTCGTTGGGGTCTCCCTCGGACATCCATGGGGCTACTATGTAGTTCCGTGGGTACGTCGAGGGTGATTTTGGCGCAGTAACTGTGAAGGCCTGTGAGTGGCATTCGGTCTGTTTGGGTTGGCGGGGTTCCTGCTCGTGCAGTCAACCGCGCACCCACAGACCTTTTCATCGATTGCTCCAAGAGCAAATTGCCTTTGACGAAGCATGGTTTCCTATGTTTGAAGTCTACGGATGGTAATCGTGACCCTGAAAAGATGAGATCTTCGTCCGGCATCCTCCCAAGTGTGCCGGGTGGACCACTCAAGCTGAGCACGTCGTCCATCCACGTCGAGCCTTCGGTGCGGCTGTGGCATGGGCTGGGTGCTCTAGTTGTTCTCTGGGATGCGGAACACTGAGCGGGTAGGGGTCGGAAAGGCCTTAGCTGTCCAATCTAGCGTTCTTCGCTCAGCATGAACGACGGTCGAGCGTGAGTTGACCTCCCGATCACTCGGAAAGGCTCATACGCGTCAGGGTTCGATTGATGGTGCTACTTGGTTGATCCTGCCAGTAGTCATATGCTTGTCTCAAAGATTAAGCCATGCATGTCTGAGTATGAGCTAATTCAGACTATGAAACTGCGAATGGCTCATTAAATCAGGTATAGTTTGTTTGATGGTACCTGCTACTCGGATAACCGTAGTAATTCTAGAGCTAATACGTGCAACAAACCCCGACTTCTGGAAAGGATGCATTTATTAGATAAAAGGTCGACGCGGGCTTTGCCCGTTGCTCTAATGATTCATGATAACTCGACGGATCGCACGGCTATTCGCCGGTGTTGCATCATTCAAATTTTTGCCCTATCAACTTTCGATGGTAGGATAGTGGCCTACTGTTAGACCCTCTGACAACGACTCGGTGACACCTAGGCGCAACGCCTATGTCATCGATCATAACATAGGCCGTGTGCGCCAAGTAGGCTACTTGAACCAGTATGAAAGTTAAGCGTTGGTAATGTTTCCTCCTGTCAGTATCAATAATGCTTATAAGACTCCTTAGGGGGTACTTGCTCTGCGAAGGAGACAAGTGAGGACATCCCCTAGGGAGCCTTGTGGGTGTAGCGCTGGGCGCGGATCTCGGTCATGGTGCGGGCATGACGAGCTTGACGGAAGGATTGTCCCTAGGACAGTGTGGGCGGTGCCACGAACAGAATGACGGTTGACGCTTAACCCACGTACGACCAAGCGGTTAGCCCACGTCCCTTGAAATGAGGGCGACTCAAGGAAGTGGGGAGCATGCCCATTAACGAAGGAAGTGACCAGCAGTTACCCCATGAACGTGGGTGACGGTTACCCAAGTCAAGGGTGAGTGAGCGGTTACTTGGCGGTTGACAAAGGCAGTTACGGAAGGCATGGCGCCTAGTGGGCGCGGACGTGGGTCAACGTGGAGTCAACACCAGCGGTTACTCCACTACCCCACGATGGGGAAAACTAACCCAAGCACTAAAGGAGGCGGTTACAAGTTAGTGGTGTGATACCCCAATATTTTCTATAATTATTATAATGATTTATAAATGATTTATAAATGGTTCGGAAATTAAATCGTATTATGAATTATTTATAAATAGTTTCGGAGATTAAATCGTATATTCATCTAAGGATTCGATTTACTCAATTAAAGCCATAATAATATTAATTATTATTATGGGACTTTCATATATTGTATTTATTAATTTTGAGGAGTTTAATTAAATTGTTTTATATATGAATAAGAATTATTCATATAGTTTTAAATAGTTTTAATTGGCTTTTTAAATCAGAAAATTATGAAATTAATTCCTAAACCTAGTAGTCCTTGATTTGGGTTGACTAAGGGCCTATTTAAGGAAAATGTGATACAATTAGTCAGTTTTGCAAATTGAGCCAAAACCCTCAAGCATTCTCTCTCTCTCTCTCTCTCCTCTCACTCACGTTCGACCTCTCTCTCTCTCTCCTTCTCTCTCACCGGCTCTCTCCTCTCTCCTCACCACTCCTCCGGCAGCCCTCAGCGCCTAGTCACCGAAGAACCCCCACAAGAGGTAATCTCCCTCTCTCTTTCTCTTTCTTTTTCCTTCTCTCTTTCTCTTCCCGTTTTTCTCCCCCTCCCTTGTTTCGGCCCCGCGCCACTTCGAGCCACCACGGTGCCACCAGGCCGTGCCTGGGTGGTCGCCGGTGATGGCCCATGGCGTCGGCTGGGCCCCCCTGCTCTCTCTTCCTCTCTCTCGCTCGTTATTTCTTTCTCTCTCTCTCACGCTCGCAAACTCTCTCTTCCTCTCTCCTCTCTTCGCCAGAGCTCCGGCGACCACCACTACCGGCCTTGGTGGCCAGTGGGTGGTGGTGGTGGTGGTGGTGATGGGTCGGGTTATGGGTCCCATGCATGGGTACCCTTGACCTAGACCTAGTTTTAAAATTAGGGTTTCGTTTTTATATTTTTAGTAATTATTAATTCGATAATCAGTATTTTCGATTTAATGCTTTTATATTTCTGCACTCATTCGGAATCGGAATTCAGATTTTCAAAATCCTTGATTGGTTAAAATAAAACAAGAAATTTAATAAAAATATCAAATTGAGATTTCGTTACTGTTTGTTTTTCGTACTTATTTAATACTGATTCGGTAATTGTTTTTAATTAGGACCTAACGACAAAGCGTGATTATTGTTGATTGGTTGGAGCATACTTACTGTTGGTAGCGTATTAGTAGTAGGCGCTCATGCCTACCTTCTTCCAAAGCCCCATCAAAATTATTTTGATGTGTTATGTGCTAATTGGGAATTTGTTGTGAATTTAATATGCAAAGCATGATTAAATATATCGTCGCTATTATGAAGTTATTAAGCATGATTCACTTCTGTAAATATGATTTATAATTATCATGTTGACGTTAGCATGTTTTGGGAATTAATTAGTCCATATGATGATTATTGGACAATTGTTGAATAGCGAACTGGTACAGACAAGGGGAGTCCGACTATTTAATTAAAACAAAGCACTGCGATGGTCCCTGCGGATGTTAACGCAATATGATTTCTGCTCAGTGCTCTGAATGTCAAAGTGAAGAAATTCAACCAGCGCAGGTAAGCGGCGGGAGTAACTATGACTCTCTTATGGTAGCCAAATGCCTCGTCATCAAATTAGTGACGCGCATGAATGGATTAACGATATTTCCACTGTCCCTGCCTACTATCCAGCGAAACCACAGCCAAGGGAACGGGCTTTGCAGCATCAGCGGGGAAAGAAAACCCTGTTGAGCTTGACTCTAGTCTGACTTTGTGAAATGACTTGAGAGGTGTAGCATAAGTGGGAGCTTCGGGGCAAGTGAAATACGACTACTTTTAACGTTATTTTACTTACTCCGTGAATCAGAGGTGGGGCACTGCCCCTCTTTTTGGACCTAAGCCTCGCATTGAGGGCCGATCCGGGCGGAGGACTTTGTCAGGTGGGGAGTTTGGCTCTTCCTATCATTGTGAAGCAGAATTCACCAAGTGTTGGATTGTTCACCCACCAATAGGGAATGTGAGCTAGGTTTAGACCATCGTGACACAGGTTAGTTTTACGCTACTGATGACAGTGTCACGATGGTAATTCAACCTAGTACGAGAGGAGCCGTTGATTCACACTATTGGTCATCGCGCTTGGTTGAAAAGCCAGTGGCGCGAAGCTACTGTGTGCTGGATTATGACTTAATGCCTCTAAGTCAGAATCTGGGCTAGAAGTGACGCATGCGCTCGCCGCTCGATTGCCGACCAGCAGTAGGGGCCTCGACCCCGAAGGCCACGTGTCGTAGGCTAGGCCAGCGCGGTGGATGCGCCGTGAGTGCCGCCTTGAAGTACAATTCCTACCGAGCGGCGAGTTGAATCCTTTGCAGACGACTTAAATATGCAACGGGGCATTGTAAATGGCTGAGTGGCCTTGCTGCCACGATCCACTGAGATTCAGCCCTAGTTGCTTCGATTCGTTCCTCCCCCCTTCCCCCAAAATCTTCAATTCTTGCAATGTTGGGTAAAAAAGAGGTTAGTAAAACGGATACAAGGGCTAAGCATGAACACAAGAGACAAGAAACAAGGAAAGAGGCCTCATGTGCGTGCTAAGTAAGAAAACATCCCAATTATGAAGAACATGTCCTAGAGGCTATGGCTCCTTTATCCCTTGGGGCTGCAGCACCCTTGTCCCATGGCGTAGCAGCACCTTATCCCATGGCGCTGCAGCACCTTATCCCATGACCCATGTCCCATGACGCAGCACCTTGTCCCATGACCCATGTCCCATGAAGCAGCACCTTGTCCCATGACCCATGTCCCATGAAGCAGCACCTTGTCCCATGTCCCATAACGCAGCACCTTGTCCCATGACGCAGCACCATGTCCCATGTCCCATGTCGCAACACCTTGTCCCATGTCCCATGACGCAGCGCCTTGTCCCATGACCCATGTCCCATGCGCAGCACCATGACCCATGCATTGCAGCACGATGCAACACCATGGCCCATGCGATGCAACACCATGACCCATGCGTTGCAGCACGATGCAACACCATGACCCATGCGATGCAACACCATGACCCATGCGTTGCAGCACCATGCAACACCATGACCCATGCATTGCAGGAACATGCAGCACCATGACCCATGCATTGCAGCACCATGCAACACCTTGACCCAAGCGTTGCAGCACCATGCAGTACCATGACCGGGCCCCATGAGCACCCATGCCCCGGGAATGCTCTTGGGGACGTGTTTTGGGCCTCCGGATGGAAACTTTTTGACGTTAATATTTTTGCCCCATATTGCACGGGACTTTCCTAGGGGACATGGGAGGCCCTTAGGGTCAGTTATTGGGTCCCTGATAGGCTTGTAAGGGCGATTTTACGCGATGCCAATGTTAGGGCCCAAAAACGGGCGACATGGGTGATATCTGAGTTCGGGAATCAAGGTGCCCCTCCTGGGGCACCGGGGGTCCCCTAGGGCCATAATAGAGCCCCCGACAATATTTCCAGCGCAAACGGCAACCGGGCCTCGGGAATGCTCTAGGGGACGTGTTTTGGGCCTCTGGACGCAAACTTTTCGACGTTAATATTTTTACCCCATATCGCACGGGAGACCCATAGGGTCGATTATTGGGTCTCTGATAGGCTTGTAAGAGAGATTTTACGTGATGCCAATGGTAGTGCCCAAAAACGGTCGACATGTGTGATATCTGAGTTCGGGAATCAAGGTGAACCTCCCGGGGCACCAGGGGTCCCCTAGGGCCATAACAGAGCCCCTGACAAAATTTCGGGTGAAAACGGCTACAGGGCCCCGGGAATACTCTAAGGGACGTGTTTTGGGCCTCCGGACTCAAACATTTCGACCCGTTAATATTTTCGCCCCATATCTCACGGGAGACCCCTAGGGGACATGGGAGGCCCCCAAGGTCGATTACTGGGTTCCTGATAGGCTTGTAAGGACGATCTTACGCGATGCCAATGTAAGGGTCGAAATACCGGCGTCATGGGTGATATCGGAGTTCGGGAATAAGGATGACCCTCCCGGAGCGCATAGGGTCCTCTAGGGTCATGATAGACCCCTAGGAGATGTTTGGGCATAAAAGACACCATATCACACGGGACATCCCTAAGGGATATGGAAGCCCCCGGGGTTGGTTATCTAGTCCATCATAGGCTTGTAATTGCGTTTTTACGGGATGCCAATGTAAGGGCCGGAACACCAAAAGCATGGGTGAGGGCCGGAATTTCCTACCCCTAAGAGTGAGGAGTGAGGTCTCAAAAATATTCCCAATTTGTTTGAAGTGATTTGTAATTTTTCTGATATTATTTCTATTTATATCCTATTTTTCAGCCTAATTAAAAATTAAATTAAATAGCTACCCTGTGTGAAAATTTTAATTTTTTTTTTTTCCGTAACTTAATAAATACTTGAAACGTTTGAGGTAGAACTTTTGGAAAATAATTACCCAAACAGTCAAAAACCCCAGTATGAAAGTTATGCACTACGCATGTCTCCTTCTGTCAGAACCACTAAACCTTATAAGACTCTTTAGGGGGTAGTTGCTTGAGAGAGTGCTTGAGGGCGAAGGAAGGCAAGCGACCCGACATGAAGCGCCTACCAGGCACCGAGTAGTGTCAAGTCGTGCGCCATCATAGCCGGACACCCACGACTCCTCGACTCAAGCACCGGCCCATATGACGGAGACGGAGGCGGCGCCGGAGACGGACGTGACGTGATGCGACATGAAGCGCCTAATAGGCGCCGAGTTGTGTCATATCGCGTTCACTCGGCCGCTGTCGAGGTCGACGATGGCTTACGGTTACGATGGGGGTATAAATGTTGGACGGATGTGATCTCCTTTGGGATCGAGCTATGCAGACGACGTCGGACAGATGTGATCTCCTTTGGGATGAGCCATCCAGCCGACGTCGGATGGATGTGATCTCCTTCGGGATGAGCTATCTCGCCAGCTTGCGGGTATAAAGTTCGAATGGATGCGATCTCCTTCGGGATGAGCTATCTAGCCGGCTTGCGGGTATAAACGTCGCATGGATGTGATCTCCTTCGGGATAAGCTATCTAGCAGGCTTGCGGGTATAAACGTCGCATGGATGTGATCTCCTTCGGGATGATCTATCCAGCCGACTTGCAGGTATAAACGTCGGATGGATGCGACCTCCTTCGGGATCGAGCTATTCAGACGATTTCAAAAAGATGTGATCTCCTTCGGGATGAGCCATCCATCCGACATCGGATGGATGTGATCTCCTTCGGGATTGAGCTGTCTAGCCGGCGGGTGGGTATAAACGTCGTATGGATGTGATCTCCTTTGGGATGAGCCGTCCAGCTGGCGAGTGGGTATCGAACGTCCCTTTATCGAGATTTTGAAGCCGAGCGTTGTGCTCGTTGGGGTCTCCCTCGGACATCCATGGGGCTACTATGTAGTTCCGTGGGTACGTCGAGGGTGATTTTGGCGCAGTAACTGTGAAGGCCTGTAAGTGGCACTCGGTCTGTTTGGGTTGGCGGGGTTCCTGCTCGTGCAGTCAACCGCACACCCACAGACCTTTTCATCGATTGCTCCAAGAGCAAATTGCCTTTGATGAAGCATGGTTTCCTATGTTTGAAGTCTACGGATGGTAATCATGACCATGAAAAGATGAGATCTTCGTCCGGCATCCTCCCAAGTGTGCCGGGTGGACCACTCAAGCTGAGCACGTCCTCCACCCACGTCGAGCCTTCGGTGCGGCTGTGGCATGGGCTGGGTGCTCTAGTTGTTCTCTGGGATGCGGAGCGCTGAGCGGGCAGGGGTCCGAAAGGCCTTAGCTGTCCAATCTAGCGTTCTTCGCTCAGCACGAACGAAGGTCGAGCGTGAGTTGACCTCCCGATCACTCGGAAAGGCTCATACGCGTCCGGGTTCGATTGATGGTGCTACCTGGTTGATCCTGCCAGTAGTCATATGCTTGTCTCAAAGATTAAGCCATGCATGTCTAAGTATGAGCTAATTCAGACTATGAAACTGCGAATGGCTCATTAAATCAGGTATAGTTTGTTTCATGGTACCTGCTACTCGGATAACCGTAGTAATTCTAGAGCTAATACGTGCAACAAGCCCCGACTTCTGGAAAGGATGCATTTATTGGATAAAAGGTCGACGCGGGCTTTGCCCGTTGCTCTAATGATTCATGATAACTCGACGGATCGCACGGATATTCGCCGGTGTTGCATCATTCAAATTTCTGCCCTATCAACTTTCGATGGTAGGATAGTGGCCTACTGTTAGACTCTCTGACAACGACTCGGTGACACCTAGGCGCAGCGCCTATGTCATCGATCATGACATAGGCCGTGTGCGCCAAGTAGGCTACTTGAACCAGTATGAAAGTTAAGCGTTGGTAATGTTTCCTCCTGTCAGTATCAATAATGGTTTTAAGACTCCCTAGGGGGTACTTGCTCTGCAAAGGAGACAAGTGAGGACATCCCCTAGGGAGCCTTGTAGGTGTAGTGCTGGGCGCGGATCTCGGTCATGGTGCGGCATGACGAGCTTGACGGAAGGATTGTCCCTAAGACAGTGTGGGCGGTGCCACCAACAGAATGACGGTTGACGCTTAACCCACGTACGACCAAGCGGTTAGCCCACGTCCCTTGAAATGAGGGCGACTCAAGGAAGTGGGGAGCATGCCCATTGACGAAGGAAGTGACCCCATGAACGTGGGTGACGGTTACCCAAGTCATGGGTGAGTGAGCGGTTACTTGGCGGTTGACAAAGGCAGTTACGGAAGGCATGGCGCCTAGTGGGCGCGGACGTGGGTCAATGTGGAGTCAACACCAGCGGTTACTCCACTACCCCACGATGGGGAAAACTACCCCAAGCACTAAAGAAGGCGGTTACAAGTTAGTGGTGTGATACCCCAATATTTTTTATAATTATTATAGTGATTTATAAATGATTTATAAATGGTTCGGAAATTAAATCGTATTATAAATTATTTATAAATAGTTTCGGAGATTAAATCGTATATTCATGTAAGGATTCGGTTTACTCAATTAAAGCCATAATAATATTAATTATTATTATGGGACTTTCATATATTGTATTTATTAATTTTGAGGAGTTTAATTAAATTGTTTTATATATGAATAAGAATTATTCATATAGTTTTAAATAGTTTTAATTAGCTTTTTAAATCAGAAAATTATTAAATTAATTCCTAAACCTAGTAGTCCTTGACTTGGGTTGACTAAGGGCCTATTTAAGGAAAAGGTGATACAATTAGTCAGTTTTGCAAACTGAGCCAAAACCCTCAAGCATTCTCTCTCTCTCTCTCTCACCTCTCACTCATGTTCGACCTCTCTCTCTCTCTCCTTCTCTCTCACCAGCTCTCTCCTCTCTCCTCACCACTCCTCCGGCAGCCCTCAGCGCCTAGTCACCGGAGAACCCCCACTGGAGGTAATCTCCCTCTCTCTTTCTCTTTCTTTTTCCTTCTCTCTTTCTCTTCGCGTTTTTCTCCCCCTCCCCTGTTTCGGCCCCGCGCCACTTCGAGCCACCACGGTGCCACCAGGCCGTGCCTGGGTGGTCGCCGGTGATGGCCCATGGCGTCGGCTGGGGCCCCCTGCTCTCTCTTCCTCTCTCTCGCTCGTTATCTCTTTCTCTCTCTCTCACGCTCGCAAACTCTCTCTTCCTCTCTCCTCTCTTCGCCGGAGCTCCGGCGACCACCACTACCGGCCTTGGTGGCCAGTGGGTGGTGGTGGTGGTGATGGGTCGGGTTATGGGTCCCATGCATGGGTACCCTTGACCTAGACCTAGTTTTAAAATTAGGGTTTCGTTTTTATATTTTTAGTAATTATTAATTCGATAATCAGTATTTTCGATTTAATGCTTTTATTTTTCTGCACTCATTCGGAATTGGAATTCAGATTTTCAAAATCCTAGATTGGTTAAAATAAAACAAAGAATTTAATAAAAATATCAAATTGAGATTTCGTTACTGTTTGTTTTTCGTACTTAATTGATACTTATTCGGTAATTATTTTTAATTAGGACCTAACGAGCAAGCGTGATTATTGTTGATTGGTTGGTGCATACTTACTGTTGGTAGCATATTAGTAGTAGGCGCTCATGCCTACCTTCTTCCAAAGCCCAATCAAAACTATTGTGATGTGTTATGTGCTAATTGGGAATTTGTTGTGAATTTAATATGCAAAGCATGATTAAATTATATCGTCGCTATTATGAAGTTATTAAGCATGATTCACTTCTGTAAATATGATTTATAATTATCATGTTGACGTTAGCATGTTTTGGGAATTAATTAGTCCATATGATGATTATTGGACAATTGTTGAATAGCGAATTATTAATATTATTATGCTATTAATTATATGCTAATTTGTATGGGTATTATTGAGTGCTAGTGAGCACCTATATATTATCGTTGAATGTCTCTGGTGATTTGTGAATTTTTGGATATCATATTACCCTGCCGAAGTGCTGCCGTAATTGTGCTAGACATTACTTATCATCATTATTGAATTATCGTCGTTATTGAATTAAAGCATGTTTAGTTCTCGTCGTATTGGATTATCATTATTGTCGTTATTTACTATTCATTGTCAAGAGCATGAAATGAATTAGTAAGTCGTTGTCTCGTAGTACCACTTATGTCAACCAATGCCAATTATCCGAATTGAATTAAATGAGAGTAAGACTCCTAATGGATCCATAGGAGTAGTCGAGCAATCGCGATTGCACCTAATGTTGTAGTTCAAGTTACTTATGGACACCTCGCACTGTGTCTGAGATGGATCATTTCCCATTTATTAAGTCCTCTAGGCTCGTGTAATTGTACTAAGGGTAGTGTGCACACTAGAGTCATTAAGTCCATGGCGTGATTATATCTTCGATGAACAATATGGGTAATCGTTGTTCTATTCGCTCTCTTACATCTCTCTAATCAAGACGGATTGTCTATATCGTATTTCGTGTGATCACTATACAAGAATTACATATGAAAGAATGTCGTTGTGCATATGCTTGATTATATGCTTATGTGCGTATGCAAATCAATTTCAATGATTCTTCTAAAACCTCAGGTAAGGTTTGCGAAATGTTTTTACTGGGTACGGATAACGTTTATTCAGTTTATATGATTTTTGTTTCTCTTTTGTTTCTTTTCTTTTCTTTTAAATTTTGTTTCCGTCACGGAAACCAAAGTGCAGGTTTAGTTGATTGAGGACGTACAGCTTGGAAGTTAGAGTCACAGAAATGTTTTAGAACTGTTTCTGTTAAGATAGATCGTGGGATTATTTTTATTGGACTTTTCCCTTTGAAGGCAAGTTGTAATAAATTTGGTTTAATGAGTTTTAGCTTACTATATTGACAACTCTGATATGAACTGTTTAGTTTGTTTAGTTCCTTAGTAAGCTCCTTTTGATGCCTAGTCTTTCTTTTTGCTTAGCATTTACTCCTTAGTGATAAATGTTGCAGTGACATTCCCCCCGAGTTCGGGACGGTTCAGCGGTGTCGAGTCGCGCACAACGACGTCGATAGTTCCTAGGAAATCGTTGCGAATTCGGGGGTGTTACAAATGGTATCAAAGCCAGGTTTAAAAAGGTTGCTTAAGATTAATTAATGAATTAATAAAGATTAGTTTCATTTTGTGGAAAATAAAATATAACTAAAGCCGTTGAGCGTAGTAGTCCTAGAAGATAGGAATTTTTTGAAATCACTTTGCTTGTGATTTATAATGTTCTTATTGTTTGATTGTCTACCTGTAGATGGTAAGGACAAGAAAGACCGTGCGAATGACGACGACACACCAAAGGGCACGCGCCCTAGCCCATCGTGCACCATCTGTGGAATACGTAGCTTCATCGGATAGCGAATCGACAGGAAACGACGCGAACGTACGCCGTGAACCCGTGCAAGATCACGCCGCACGCGTGATCGTCGTACGCAACAAGGCCGTACGCCCCGCGCCTGTAGCCGCGCCTATTGCTGGCCCAGTTGCCGCACCTGCTGCATATGTTAATGAAGAGGAAGATCCCTATGAGCATACAGCGCCGGAAGAGCATGATGACATGCCGGAATTGGAAGATACTAGTGCCGAGAGTGACAACAACATCGCGCCTACTCCTGCACCTATTGCTCCACCTACTCCTGCTGCAAATTGGTCTCCTCCAGTGGAGCCGTTCTTTGCTACTGATGCTGAGCTGGAGGTTATACGTATCTTCATACGACGGGCTTACACTACGATCGAGCGTTATCAGTATGAGAATCGCACGAGTCTACATGAAGGCTTATGGGTAGAGCTACTGCTGGCTGGTCTGCCTAACATCCATCCTTAGATGGGACCCAAGGAGAAGTACGACAACGTAGTCTCCAAGAGCGGTCACTTGCACGATAAGAAGTACGGAAAATGTACGAGATGGTTTCTTTGCTTTAGAGGCGTCGCAGCTGAGTTATGCCTATCCGAGTTCGATTGGAAGGTTAACCACGTGCTAGTGCCTGCGCCGAAAGGTATGTGCGAGTACTGCTGGACCAAGAAGCATAATCATGCGGATGATTTTAGGAAACGTTTCGTGCCCTGCCCCAGAAATTCGGTTGATATGCTTATCCATACACGCCCTGCAAAGAGGTGAAGTCTAAGAGGAACGACGATCATGACGAGTCCCCTAGCGCGAAGAAGATGTGTGCTAGTGTCAAGTAGAACTAGATTATTGCCTTATTAGTTTTACTTGAGTTTATTGAACTTTAGCTATTGTGATGGCTCTACGTGCTCAATTTTGATGTTGGTGTAGTTGCATAGGCAACAAATATTTATGACTACTATTTACTTCCAATTTGTCTCATTGCAAGACTATTTCATTTGATTATATGATATCGTTGAGAATTTGTTCTATATGATCGTTTTATCACATAATTGCATGGTTGACTCATAGCTTTGTAATGCTATCTCGTATTGCCTAGACCTGATGGGAAATCCATGTCGGAATTATGGCAAAATTTTCATCGAGCATGATCATATTAATTGTGAGTCGAAGGCTAAGCATGTATTGTATGCAATCAAATGTCATTGCTTATTGCCCTACTAAAATAGTATGGAGCCTCGATGTGTGAATTGTGAATGTCATTGCTTATCAATCGTGTGAGACCAATGTGTCTACTTTGTTATTGCATATCGAACTATTATGCATGGGAACTGAGAACATTTAAAGCAAGTATGTTGCTTAGACCTACAATGTAAGGTCGAACATTGAAACTTATATTCTATTTGCTAAATGTCAAGAGATTGGTTTCAATTATAACCTATATCTCTCAATCAGACCTCAATTTGGGTCGAATGTGCCAATTTTGCTGAAATGGTGATCAACCATTGCTCTTTTATGTCTCAGATTTGTTATAATGGCAACCAACGACTGACTCGCGAGACTAGAAGTAGGTCTTACCAACGTGGTCGAGCACATCACGCGGCAGCTAGAGCGCCAAGAGCAAGATCACAACGCGCAGAACCCTGAGACGCAACTTTAGGGATTTCGATGCACTCAAACCTCCGATGTTTGAGGGTGGCTCTGAGCCCACCAAGTTGGAGAATTGGATAATTGAGTTCGAGAAGTTGTTTAGGGCGACTAATCGGCCCAACAACATGAAGGTCAACGCCGCTACGTACTACCTGAAGGGTGAGGCTAACAAGTGATGGAGCGATGTGGGCACTGATCTACTCACCATTGAGGAATATGGGTGGACCGAGTTCAAAGAGTCTATTCGTGAATGGTTCTATCCAAGAGCTGTCCGTCGCCAGAAGCAACGGGAATTCGAGAACATCTATGAACGAAAGCTATCTGTGGCTGAGTACGCAACAAAGTTCAACGAGCTTACTGCTTTTGCACCTAACTTGGTGACGACTGAAGCTGAACGGGTCGAGAGGTTCGAAGATGGTCTGAAGTGGGATTTTTAGCGTTATGTTGTGGGAAACTCGCTGATGCTTCAAGGATCTTACGAGAAAGCCTTGAACCAAGAGCGTGCTGTGGATCATCGTGATTCGTTGTTCGAAAAGCATAAACGTGATGAAGGGAGTTCTTCCCAATCGAATGGCGCAAATAATAGGCCAAGGCCGAACAACGACAATCACAACAACCAAGGCGGTCAGAACCACAACGGGAACAGGAATCGTGACTCAAATAGTCATAGAGCTACGATCTTAGCTAGGAGGAATACGCCTTGTAGTCGCTGCAACAAGACGCATCCTGGCAAGAACTGTCGTGGCGATGTACTTCAATGCTACGAGTGCAACAAGCCTGGTCACAAAGCTTCTGAATGCTGGAGTCGTGGAAGGAACGACAATGGTCAGAACCGCGATAACAACTACAATCATGGTGGAAATGGAAATGCTAATCGCGGATATGGTGGTAACTACCGTGGAAATGGGGGTTACAACTACAACAAGCGCAACAATACTGCTGCTCCTGCTGCGAATAATCAAGCACTACTTCCCGCACCTGCCAACCCCGTGCAGAACAACAATAACAATAGGGGGGTGAATGGAAGGGTTTATGTGCTGAACCACAATGAAGCCGAAGCGAACTCGAATGTGATCGCTGGTACTTTTCTCGTTAACTCTCAACCTGCTTTTGTTTTGTTTGATAGTGGTGCAACACACTCTGTTCTTTCTAAGAGCTTTGCATCTAAGATAGGTTTAGAGCCTAGTTCTTTGTATAGTGCAAATATTAGGATGCCAGATGGCACGATTGTTAATTGTAAAGCGTTGTATGAAAAGTGTCCGATTAGGATAGTTGGTTCCGATTTGCCGGCAGATTTGATTCAGATGGATTTGAAGGATTTTGACGTGATTTTTGGAATGGATTGGTTAGCCAAGTATAGGGCTAAGATTGAATGCTTTGAACAACGTGTTTCGTTGCGTGGACCAAAGGGTAGGAGGATTACCTACAAAGGAGTCTTGGTTAAGCCAGAGTTGAAGGTAGTGGCAACCATGAAAGCAAAGGACTGTATGACTAAAGGTGAAGAGATTTACCTATGTCATGTAGTGGATACAAGTCGAGAAGCCGAAGTTTCAAAACCCATTCCTCTTGTTTCGGAGTACGCTGACGTCTTTCCAGACGAGATTCCAGGAATGCCTCCGCAACACATTTTCAACTTTACGATTGACTTAGCTCCAGGTTTTGCTCCGATCTCGAAAGCTCCGTATCGTATGGCTCCTGCAGAGATGAAAGAACTGAAAACGCAACTCGCGGAACTACTGGAGAAGGGATACATATGCCGGAGTGTATCGCCTTGAGGTGCTCCTGTTCTGTTCGTACGTAAGAAGGATGGTAGTATGAGACTGTGCATAGACTACCGAGAGTTGAACAAGATCACGATAAAGAATCGTTATCCACTTCCGAGGATTGACGACCTATTTGACCAACTTCGTGGAGCGACTGTTTTCTCCAAGATCGGTCTACGTTCAGGATACCATCAACTCAGGATTTCCGAGCCTGACATTGCAAAGACCGCGTTTAGGACGAGGTATGAAGACTACAAGTTCACGGTGATACCTTTTGGGTTGACGAACGCACTTGCGAAGTTTATGGATTTGATGAATCGTACGTTCCAGCCTTATCTCGATCAGTTCGTTGTTGTCTTTATTGACGATATTTTGGTCTATTCGAAGAACGCTGATGAGCACGAGCAACACTTGCGAACCGTTTTGAAGATTTTGAGACGACATCAGTTGTACGCCAAGCTGTCGAAGTTCGAGTTTTCGTTAGAAACTGTTTCCTTCTTAGGACATGTGGTGTCTAAGAGTGGAGTTGCTGTTGACCCGGAAGTGATTAGAGCTGTTATAGACTTGTCTGCACCGAAGAGCGTGACCGAGGTCAGAAGTTTTCTTGGGTTAGTTGGTTACTATCGTAGGTTTATGGAAGGATTTTCCAAGATAGCGCAGCCTATGACAAACTTGATGAAAAAGACGACGAAGTTCGTGTGGTCGGAAAAGTGTGAAGCTGCTTTTCAAGAATTGAAGAAACGTCTTACAAGCGCGCCGATTTTGACTTTGCCATCCGGAACTGAAGGGTACGAAGTCTATTGTGACGCGCCTAGGCATGGCTTTAGCTGTGTTTTGATGCAACATGGTAAGGTAGTGGCTTATGCCTCAAGACAATTGAAGAAGCACGAGGATAATTACCCTGCTCACGACTTACAGCTCGCTGCTGTCGTATTTGCTTTAATGATTTGGAGACACTATCTTTATGGTTCTGCTGTCAAGATGTTTGCGAACCACAAGAGTCTCAAGTACATATTCAAGCAAAAGGAATTGAATATGCGACAAAGAGGATGGCTAGAGTTATTGACAGAGTACGTCATCGACATACAGTATCACGAAGGGAATGCTAACGTGGTAGCTGACGCTTCGAGTAGAAAGACTCGTCATTCGTGACTTGCAGAGTCTAGATGTGGAGATGGTGCTGAAAGGTGACGTTCAATGTACCTTAGAACATATGTCAGTTCGACCAACCTTACTCGACGATATCAAGGGTAAACAGAGTACAGATGGGGATCTTCAACGGATTCTACGCCACAAGGACGAGGGTAGATCCGAGGACTTTTCTATTGGTCAAGACGGTGTCTTGAGATTTCATGATCGTGTCTGTGTGCCGAATGACCCGGAGATCAAGAGTCAGATTCTGGGTGAAGCTCACAATACGCCTTATTCTGTACATCCTGGTGGAGACAAGCTTTACAAAGACCTTCGCCAAATGTTCTGGTGGAAAGGTATGAAACAAGATGTCGCTGAATTCGTGGCTAAGTGTCTGACGTGCCAGAAGGTGAAGATCGAACACAAGAGATCTGGTGGAATGATTCAATCGCTTGAAGTCCCTATGTGGAAATGGAATTAAGTTTCAATGGACTTTGTCATGGGTTTACCATTGACACAGAAGAAGAACAACGCCATTTGGATAGTTGTGGATCGTTTGACGAAAGTTGCGAGATTCATCCCAATGAATGACACTTGGGAAATGGAGAAGCTAGCGGATGCTTACGTCAAAGAAATCATGAGACTTCATCGTGTTCCAGAGGATAACGTTTCAGATAGAGACTCGAGATTTCTATCACATTTTTGGCAGAAATTGCAAGAAGCTTTTGGAAGCAAATTGAAGTTCAGTGCTGCTTTTCATCCTGCGACTGATGGTCAGACGGAAAGGATGATTCAAACTTTTGAGGATATGCTTCGAGCGTGTGCTCTCGAGTATCAAGGTTCGTGGGATACACACATTCCGTTGATCGAGTTTTCTTACAACAATAGCTATCATTCAAGCATTGATCGAGCACCATATGAAGCGTTGTATGGTAGTAAGTATAGATCGCTAGTTTGCTGGAACGACATTAGTAAAACTGCAGTTTTGGGTCCAGAAAAGATCCAGAAGACCGTCGATGTTGTCAAAGTGATTCAAGCAAAGATGCGTAGTGCTCAAGATCGCCAAAAATCGTACGCAGATAGAGCTCGTAGACCTGAAGAGTTTGAGGTAGGAAGCAAGGTACTTTTGCGACTATCTCCTACCAAAGGTGTCATGTGTTTTGGTCGTAAGGGGAAGTTAAGTCCTCGTTATATTGGACCTTATGAGATTCTGGAAATGATTGGTGAGGTTGCTTATCGATTAGCTTTACCTGTGGAACTTGCAAAGGTCCACAGTGTGTTTCATGTCTCTCAGTTGAAGCGATACGTACATGATCCAACTAATGTCGTTCAACCTGAAACGATCGATCTCGATGAAAGTTTGACTTATGAAGAGCGTCCTATCAAGATAGTGGATCGCAAAGAGCGCTCAACTCGAACAAAGACTATTCCGATCGTCAAAGTTGTTTGGTCTCAACAAGGTCAAGAGGAAGCAACATGGGAAGCTGAATACATGATGCGCGAGAAGTATCCAGACCTCTTCCTAGAAGGTACTAGGCCCACTTGAGTTTCGGGACGAAACTCCTTTTAAGGAGGGTAGAATGTCACGCCTTGAAACATCGTTTTGTTTATTGCTTTGCACGAATTGCATGTTAATCAACTTAGAATCACGATCGTACTTGCTCATCTTGCATATGTTAGTGTCCTAGAAATTGTTTTATATCTTCGCATGGGTAAACTCGTTTTGCTTTGGGATGTGATTACTTCATGTCTCAAGGTTCGGGACGAAACTACTTTTAAGGAGGGTAGAATGTGATACTCCAATATTTTCTATAATTATTATAGTGATTTATAAATGATTTATAAATGGTTCGGAAATTAAATCGTATTATAAATTATTTATTAAATAGTTTCGGAGATTAAATCGTATATTCATCTAAGGATTCGATTTATTCAATTAAAGTCATAATAATATTAATTATATATTATGGGAATTTCATAAATTGTATTTATTAATTTTGAGGAGTTTAATTAAATTGTTTTATATATGAATAAGAATTATTCATATAGTTTTAAATAATTTTAAATAGTTTTAATTAGTTTTAATTCACTTTTTAAATTAGAAAAATATGAAATTAATTCCTAAACCTAGTAGTCCTTGACTTGGGTTGACTAAGGGCCTATATAAGGAAAAGGTGAGACAATTAGTCAGTTTTGCAAACTGAGCCAAAACCCTCAAGCATTCTCTCTCTCTCTCCTCTCACTCACGTTCGACCTCTCTCTCTCTCCTTCTCTCTCACCGGCTCTCTCCTCTCTTCTCACCACTCCTCCAGCAGCCCTCACCGCCCAGTCACCGGAGAACCCCCACCGGAGGTAATGTCCCTCTCTCCCTCTCGCTTTCTCTTTCTTTTTCCTTCTCTCTTTCTCTTCGCGTTTTTCTCCCCCTCCCCTGTTTAGGCCCCGCGCCACTGCGGGCCACCACGGCGCCACCAGGCCATGCCTTGGTGGTCGCCGGTGATGGCCCATCGCGTCGGCTGGGCCCCCCTGCTCTCTCTTCCTCTCTTTCGCTTTTTATCTCTTTCTCTCTCTCTCACGCTCGCAAACTCTCTCTTCCTCTCTCCTCTCTTCGCCGGAGCTCCGACGACCACCACCGCCGGCCATGGTGGCCAGTGGGTGGTGGTGGTGGTGATGGGTCGGGTTATGGGTCCCATGCATGGGTACCCGTGACCTAGACCTAGCTTGAAAATTAGGGTTTCGTTTTTATATTTTTCGTAGTCATTAATTCGATTTTCAGTATTTTTGATTCAATAATTTTACTTTTCTGCACTCATTCGGAATCGGAATTTGGATTTCAAAAGCCTAGATTGGTTGAAATAAATCAAGGAATTTAATAAAAATATCAGATTGAGATTTCGTTACTGTTTGTATTTTCGTATTTAATTATTACTGATTCGGTAATTGTTTTTAATTAGGACCTAACGAGCAAGCGTGATTATTGTCGATTGGTTGGAGCATACTTACTGTTGGTAGCGTATTAGTGGTAAGCTCTCATGCCTACCATCTTCCAAAGCCCCATCAAAACTATTTTGATGTGTTATGTGCTAATTGGGAATTTGTTGTGAATTCAATATGCAATGCATGATTAAATTCTATCGTCGTTATTATAAAGTTATTAAGCATAATTCACTGCTGTAAATATGAGTTATAATTAGCATGTTGATGTTAGCATGTTTTGGGAATTAATTAGTCCATATGATGATTATTGGACAATTGTTGAATAGCGAATTATTAATATTATTATGCTATTAATTATAAGCTAATTGGTATGGGTATTATTGAGTGCTAGTGAGCACCTATATATTATCGTTGAATGTCTCTGGTTATTTGTGAATTTTTGGATATCATATTACCCTGCCGAAGTGCTGCCGAAATTGTGCTAGACATTACTTGTAATCATTATTGAATTATCGGCGTTATTGAATTAAAGCATGTTTAATTCTCATCGTATTGGATATCATTATTGTCGTTATTTAATATTCATTGTCAAGAGCATGAAATGAATTAGTAAGTCGTGGTCTCGTAGTACCACTTATGTCAACCAATGCCAAATATGTGAATTGAATTAAATGAGAGTAAGACTCCCAATGGATCCTAGGAGTAGTCGAGCAATCGCGATTGCACCTAATGGTGTAGTTCAAGGGATGAGTGATTCCCATGTTACTTATGGACACCTCGTAGTGTGTCTGAGATGGATCATTCCCCATTTATTAAGTCCTCTAGGCTCGTCTAATTGTACTAGAGGTAGTGTGCACACTAGAGTCATTATGTCCATGGCGTGATTGTATCTTCGATGAACAGTATGGGTAATCGCTGTTCTATTCGCTCTCTTACATCTCTCTAATCAAGACGGATTGTCTATGTCGTATTTCATGTGATCACTATACAAGAATTACATATGAAAGAATGTTGTTGTGCGTATGCTTGATTATATGCTTATGTGCGTATGCAAATGAATTTCAATGATTCTTCTAAACCCTCAGGTAAGGTTTACGAAATGTTTTTACTGGGTACGGATGACGTTTATTCAATTTATCTGATTTTTGTTTCTCTTTTGTTTCTTTTATTTTCTTTTATATTTTGTTTTCGTCACGGAAACCAAAGTGCAGGTTTAGTTGATTGAGGACGTACAGCTTGGAAGTTAGAGTCACGGAAATGTTTTAGAACTGTTTCTGTTAAGATAGATCGTGGGATTATTTTTATTGGAAGTTAGAGTTGGCGTCGGTTTTTAGAACTGTTTCTGTTATGATAGATCGTGGGATTATTTTTATTGGATTTGGCCCTTTGAAGGCAAGTTGTAATAAATTTGGTTTAATGGGTTTTAGCTCACTATATTGACAACTCTCATATTAACTGTTTAGTTTGTTTAGTTCCTTAGTAAGCTCCTTTTGATGCCTAGTCTTTCTTTTTGCTTAGCATTTACTCCTTAGTGATAAATGTTGCAGTGAGATTTCCCCCGGGTTCAGGATGGTTCAGCGGTGTCGAGTCGCGCACAGCGACGTCGATAGTTCCCAGGAAATCGTTGCGAATTCGGGGGTGTTACAAGTGGAGAGTGGAGTCATGGCATTGCCTCACTCTCCCCACTAAGCGAGCGGTTACATGGGAGCAACAACCCACGAATAGGAGTTGTTCCATGATCTCCACTAAGTGGAAGTTACAGGCGGTTATCCTAGTTTATAGGCGCCTACTTTGCTGGGTTGTAGCCAAGGCTTTATCTATAAATAGTGCTCAGACGTCCTTTGGATGGACAGATGCTCTGGCACCCGAATGTAAGTGTCAAAGTGATTAATATACGAGCCTCTTTACGAGTATACTTGTGTGCGTAAGCTGTTCTAGAGTGTTGCTAGAAACTATCATAGGCGAAAAAGTTAGGCGCAAATCAGTGCCAAGCTTTAACCCTGTGACAATTTGGTCCGACCTGCCGGAAAGGCTAGACTTAGCTGGCCTCAAAGCGATGGCTAAGAAGAAAACGAAGAAGGGTGCCCAGACCCAAGAGGATACCGAAGCCCCAGTGTTAAGCCAAGGAGCTTCTCATAACTTGGCTACATCGGAAGGACGTGAGGCAATCCAAGGGGATGGAGGCCCTACCTCTGGCCGTGGTGATGGCAACTTCTCAGTGCATACCACGGACACCTCCAATACGGGATCAACAAAATCCCCCCCCCCAGCCTCTGATGCTAAGGGAAATCCCAAGAGCACCCTGAAGAAGGGAACTAAGGAAAAAGGTCCCGAGGTGTCGGGAGAAACACCCGTCACCCCCAACTGGCGCCATGTGAAGCGCATTGCTAGGGTAGAGACCATGCTCGGTTTCAACCCAAAGAACATTAATGACGCTCCAGCACCCTGGTTGGATCTCCCTTTCCTTAAGATGAGGATGGAGAGTCTCCAGAAGTCCCTAGACTAGACGAAGAACAAACAATCATAAACGTTAGGGAAAATCGACTTACTTCTAAGTCGTGGATCGGGAAGTAGGAGCTTTGGAGAAGGTACGTCTTACCTTCCTACTCCTCCTCCTCCTCCTCCTCCCCTAACTGAAGTGGAGCGCCTTCGAAGGGAACTAAAATCCCTACAGAAGAAAAGAGAAGAACCAAGAGGAGAACGGTTCAAGATCAAAGTCCCGGACCCGAAGGCGTTTACCGGAGTTCACTGCGCGAAGGAGCTGGAGAACTACTTGTGGGACATGGAACAGTACTTTTAAGCTGCTCATGTCCACGAGCGTGACAAAGTCACGGTTGCTACGATGTATCTGTCTAGAGACGCCAAGCTATGGTGGCTCTCTCGCGCGGAATTGGACAAAGCCCCCGGGCACACACCAATCAGAGATAAAAGCTCAATTTCTTCCGAACAATGCATCGTGGTTGGCTAGAGAGGCCCTAAAGAACCTGAAGCAAACCAAGACGGTTCGCAACTACGTGAAAGAGTACAGCTCCCTCATGCTAGACATCAAGGAGATGTCAGAGGAAGATAAGTTATTTAGTTTTATGTCAGGATTAAAGCCTCGGGCTCAAATCGAGCTCCGTAGGCAGAATGTTAGGACTTTATCTTCCGCTTTTGCTGCTGCTAAAGCTTTAATTGATTTTAAACATAGCAATGTCACTAACCCTGAACAGGAGTCTTCCGGTGGTGACTGGAAGAGAAAGTGTGACAATGGGTCTAAAAAGAACCGCGGCAAAGGCAAAGGCAAAGGCAAAGGTGTAACCAAGGGAGACGGGGTCTCCCACCCGTTCAAGGCAAAGACCAAAATGAAAAGGCCTAAGACGGGGTGTTACATCTGTGATGGGCCACATTTTGCTAAGGAATGTCCCAAGAAAGGAAAGCTGTCAGCCTTAGTCGTGGAGGATGAAGGTGACGAGCTAGGCGAGGAGCCTGCGCGTGTGAATTCGTTTCGCTTGTTGAATGCGTTCACGACGATGCAACCTAGTGCCCATGAAAACCTGCTCTATGTCCGTGTCAAGGTCGCTAGACATGACTTGTTGGCTATGGTTGACACGGGTGCTACTCACAACTTTGTGAGCACTGAGACAGTCCAACGGATCGGGCTGCCCCTTACCCAATGCACTAACCGCATGAAGGCGGTGAACTCCGAAGCCTTAACGTCTAGAGGGTGCATCTCGAACGTAGAAGTTCGAGTCAGAGGATGGGAAGGGAGGTGCGACTTGCTAGCTGTCAAGCTTGATGACTTCGGACTCATTCTAGGGAATGAGTTTATCCGAAGGGCTAAGGTGGCCGTGATGCCCTATCTAAGGGGAATGCTGATTGGCGACGAGAAGTCCCAATGCTTTGTGAAAGCTGTGGACAATCCCTCGACCCTAGACCGTGGAGGTCGTAATGGGGGAGGGAAGGGGAAAGGTGACGCAAAGATGGACTTTTGCTCCGCTCTACATGTCAAGTCAGGTTTGGACAAAGGAGAGCCAACTTTTCTGCCGACACTCCTTGAGATCAAACCCGATGTGAAAGTAGAGGTGCCAGACAAGGCGGTAGACGTACCTGCAAGGTTCAAAGACGTCATGCCACCAGAGCTGCCTAAAACCTTGCCCCCTCGACGTGCAATCGACCACAAAATCGATCTAGCGCCCGGCACGGTGCCGCCTGCTCGTGCGCCTTACCGGATGAGTCCGGCGAAGCTGGTGGAATTGTGGAAGCAACTTAACGACCTTTTGGAGGCAGGATTTGTTCAGCCCTCTAAAGCTCCATTTGGTGCCCCTGTTTTATTTCAGAAAAAGTTTGATGGCTTATTGCGTATATGCATTGATTACAGGGCACTAAAGAAGGTGACGATCAAGAACAAGTATCCTATCCCACGGGTGGATGACCTATTTGATCGTTTGGCACAAGTGGCATGGTTCACCAAGCTGGATTTGCGCTCAGGATATTGGCAAGTGTGGATTGCGGAAGGTGATGAATCAAAGACCACATGTGTGATGCGTTATGGATCTTTTGAATTCTTAGTTATGCCGTTTGGGTTGACTAATGCCCCGGCAACCTTTTGTAATCTCATGACCAATGTCCTTTATGAATATTTAGATCGTTTTGTTGTGGTGTATTTGGATGATATTGTTATCAATAGTGAGACTTTGGATCAACATGTGCATCATCTAAATTTGGTTCTCCAAAAACTAAGAGAATATGATCTCTTTGTTAAACAGGAGAAATGTAAATTTGCTCAACGGAAAATTATGTTCCTCGGACATAGAATTTCCCAAGGGCAAGTAAGGATGGATGACCGCAAGGTGCGGGTAATCATTGATTGGATACCCCCGAAAAATGTCTTGCAGCTGAGATCTTTCCTTGGATTAGCTAATTATTATCGAAAGTTTATTAATGGCTATTCAAAGACGATTGCTCCGTTGACCGACCTTCTGAAAAGGAACATAGGTGGGAATCGACACAAAGGTGCATAGATGCCTTTAAGGATCTTAAGTACGCCGTGGCTTCGGATCCCGTCCTTAAATTACCAATCTTTGACCAACCATTAGAGGTGCATACGGATGCATCAGACCCAGCCATTGGTGGCGTTCTGGTCTAAGACGGACATCCCGTCGCATTCGAGAGTCGTAAGCTCAAGGGAGCCGAAGAGAGATATTCGACTCACGAAAAGGAAATGCTTGCGGTGGTGCATTGCCTCCTTATATGGAGAGTATATCTCCTTGGAACAAAGTTCGTGGTTAGAACCGATAATGTTGCTAACACTTACTTTAAGACTCAAAAGAAGTTATCCTCAAAACAAGCCAGGTGGCAAGAGTTTCTCGAAGAGTATGACTTCACGTGGGAACACAAGCCTGGGAGGCACAACGCTGTTCCCGATGCTTTGAGTCGACGCTCCCACGAGATTGTGGTGGCGTTAGTTCAGATTGAGCCTGACTTTACCGAAAGGGTTCAGACACCCACGATAGGCGATGTCATGTACGCTAAGCTTAAGAAACAAGTCGAGCAAGGGGTTGCTCGTAGATTTTGGATCGAGAGAGATCTAATCCATGCGAAGTGTGGTAGACTATACGTTCCCGCAGGGATGCTGCGTTACGAGCTTTTGAGGGAAGTACATGACGCCCAATGGGCAGGACATCCAGATCGAGAGAGGACCCATGCCCTTTTGGCCAGAGATTATTATTGGCCCAAAATGGAGCAGGATGTCGAGGCATATGTCAAGTCGTGCCTCACGTGCCAACAGGATAAGTTGGAACGGAGAAAGGCAGCGGGTTTGTTACAACCGCTCCCTATACCGGATCGGCCATGGTAGTCCATTGCAATGGACATTATATCCGGGTTCCGTAAGGGAATGAAATCCCTAATGGTAATTGTGGATAGGTTAACAAAATACGGGGTATTTTGTGCAGCTCCGGACGCATGCACAGCCGAGAGGGCTACCAAGCTATTTTTCCAAAACGTAGTCAAGTATTTTGGCTTACCCGAGGATATTGTGACTGATCGTGACACTCGCTTTACGGGGAAGTTCTGGCTGCAACTGTTTAATTAGTTGGGTTCCCAGTTGAAGCTTTCCACTGTGAACCATCCTCAAACCGATGGTCAAACGGGAAGGATCAACGGGTTAGTTGAGGAGTACATGAGGCATTATGTGACTACCTCGCAACGAAACAGGTTGACGCTGTTAGAGACAACCTAGTTTTGTTACAATTTACATCGGAGTAGTGCAACGAGGTATAGTCCATTCGAGGTAACCATGGGTTGGCAACCTCTAACTCCTGCGGAGGTAGCTAAGCAGAAGACGGGTGGTAAGTGCCCGGCTGCCTACAACTTTGCGCGGCAAAGGCAGGAAATTCTCGACGAAGCTCGAGATAGCCTTGAGAAGGCTCAACAACGTATGAAAAAGTACGTCGACCAGAGGATGAGGGAAGTTGAGTTCCAAGTCAGGGACTTGGTTATGCTCAAGTTAAACCCTCAAATCTGGAAAAAGATAAGCGGGAAAAACTAACACAGGGGTGTCATCCTTCCCTACGACAGTCCATTTAAAATAATGACCCAAGTAGGAAACGTAGCCTATCGGTTAGATCTACCGGAGAGGATGAAGGTTCATCCGACGTTCCACGTGAGCCTCCTTAAACCATTTCACGCGGATACCCTGGGGGTACATCCGAAGACTAGAAGGGCTCCCCCTACTGTCAATAAGGAGTTCGACAGGAAGGTCGAGAAAGTAATTGACCATAGGGCAATTCGGCAAGGAAAGAAAAATTTCCGAATGGAGATTTTAGTGAAATGTGAAGGAGTACCCGAGGCGGAAGCTACGTGGCAACAAGCGGAAACACTATGGCAATATGAGGATGCTATACAAGCTTATCGAGACAACCTAACGGGGACGTTAGCCTCTTCTGGTGGGGGTGGTTTATTTGACCCTCTGACAACGACTCGGTGAAACCTAGGCGCAACGCCTATATCATCGGTCATGACATGGGCGGTGCCACGAACAGAATGACTGTTGACGCTTAATCCACTTACGACTAAGCGGTTAGCCCACGTCCCTTGAAATGAGGGCGACTCAAGGAAGTGGAGAGCATACCCATTGACGAAGGAAGTGACCAGAAATTACCCCATGAACGTGGGTGACGGTTACCCAAGTCATGGGTGAGTGAGCTGTTACTTGGCGGTTGACAAAGGCAGTTACCGAAGGCATGGCGCGTAGTGGGCGCGGACGTGGGTCAACGTGGAGTCAACACCAGCGGTTACTCCACTACCACACGATGTGGAAAACTACCCCAAGCACTAAAGGAAGCGGTTACAAGTTAGTGGAGAGTGGAGACATGGCATTGCCCCAATCTCCGCACTAAGCGAGCAGTTATATGGGTGCAACAACCCACGAATAGGAGTTGTCCCATGATCTCCAGTAAGTGGAAGTTACAGGCGGTTATCCTAGTTCATAGGCGCCTACTTGGCTGGGTTGTAGCCAAGGCTTTATCTATAAATAGTGCTCAAACGTCCTTTGGATGGACATATGCTCTGGCACCCGAATGTAAGTGTCAAAGTGATTAATATACGAGCCTCTTTACGTGTATACTTGTGTGCGCAAGCTGTTGTAAAGTGTTTCTAGAAGCTATCATAAGCGAAAAAGTTAGGCGCAAATTAGTGCCAAGCTTTTACTATGTGACACTTACCATGGTGGTGACGGGTGACGGAGAATTAGGGTTCGATTCCGGAGAGGGAGCCTGAGAAACGGCTACCACATCCAAGGAAGGCAGCAGGCACGCAAATTATCGAATCCTGACACGGGGAGGTAGTGACAATAAATAATAATACCGGGCTCTTTGAGCCTGATAATTGGAATGAGTACAATCTAAATCCCTTAAAGAGGATCTATTGGAGGGCAATTCTGGTGCCAGCAGCTGCGGTAATTCCAGCTCCAATAGCGTCTATTTAAGTTGTTGTGGTTAAAAAGCTCGTAGTTGGACCATAGGGTGGGCCAACCGGTCGACCTAGCGGTGTGCACCGGTCGTCCAGCTTCTTCTGCCGGCGATGCGCTCCTGACCTTAACTGGCCAGGTCGTGCCACCGGCGCTATTACTTTGAAGAAATTAGAGTGCTCAAAGCAGGCCTACTGTCACGGAGCGACACTCCTCACCGGACATCATGCGTGACTAGGGCGCATGGGTGGCTAGGGGGCTATGACGAGTGCCTCTCAAGAAGCACTTACCCCCTAAAGAGTCATTTGGGGTTCATCCATTCTACCAGGAATAGACATGGGAAGTGCCTAACTTTCATACTGGATACTTAGTATAATTTTGGGAGGCTGAGATAGGCGCTGACATGGCCTGGTAGACACTGACATAGGCGCTAACAGGGGCGCTGAGAGGGAAGATAGGCGCTGGAAAGGTAACTGGGCACCAGGGAGGCGCCAGAAGGCGCTGGAAGACACTAGAAACCTCTGGCAGAACACGGTTTCATGGAGGTTCTTGAAGGTTCAAGGGAGCTTTCAAGGGAGCTTCCATGGGTTTTCTAAGGATTTCTTTAAGGGTCTAGGATATTTCCTTAGGTTTTTCTAGAAATATCCTTTGTAATTAAATATGGTGAATAGTGTGGAATTATCTAGAAGCTTAGGGAAACGTAGGGAGGAGGTGGAACTCCTATAAATTGGGGAGACCCCTAATTTTGTACAAAGTGTGTAGAGAGAGCAAACACAAAGAGAGCCTAATTGTAAAGAAGCTTTACTTAGTGAAGTGCATTTGAGTTTACACACAAACTAAGTCTTTCTCTTTGCATCAACACTTGTTCTTTTCAACGTTCCCACTTAACCGACAACCTTAATCGATCACGAGGGTCGGCAACACTTAGGCGTCGAGGAGGCGTCAACGCTGCGTAGTGTGCGTCCGAAAGGTATTGTGCCCGGACAAAAGGAGAGCCTGACTTAGTTCCGACAGACTTTGAGCTAAGTGGCAGCGGGGTCGACGGGAGCTAGAGTGGTGCTCGGTGTCGGCACGTGACAGGTGGTATCATAGCAGGTCAAGCAAGGGACTGCTTCGCAACGTGGTGATCAGTCAAGTGTGGTGAACTTGGCAACTCGGGAATGTCATTCTGGCTTGGTACGATAAGGGAGATCGTGACCAATGGCGGGTGGCAAAGATAACGTCGGTGGAGAGAACGTTGAATAATCGGGGGTGGTTCACGAGGAGCCACAAACAGGGCGCAAGAAAAACAAGAAGGACGTCGACAGCAACGTCGTCAAGCTCACTGATGCTGTCGCGGTGCTGGAGTCAAGGGTCGACAGCTCAGATCAGAGGTTGGACGATGTCGAGATGGCCTCCAAGGACTTGAGCGAGAAGATGTTGCTTGCGCTCAACAATCTCAAGGCTAAGTTCCAGGAGGAGCTTGCCAACATGGAGACCAAGCTGCGGGGCTTGATCTCGGTTGTCCAGACGGAGTTGGATAGTGCAAAGGCGGAGATAATCCTTTGCAAAGCGGCTTGTGGCAGGGAGTGCCATGTCAAGGGAGGCGCCTAGGGTCAAGGTACCCAAACCACCAAAATTCGTCGGGAATCGGAACGCCAAAGAAATCGATAATTTCATATGGATCTTGGAGCGTTACTTTGGTGACATGCATTTGGAGGACGATGACTCCAAAATCAATACCGCCAACATGTATCTTACGGAGGACGTTGCGTTATGGTGGAGGAGGAGGTACGGGGAGATCGAGAGGAAGCTTGTCTCGATCAAGACGACGGACGAGTTTAAGGCAGATCTTAAGAAGCAGCTCTACCCGAAAAATACCGAGGAGCTAGCGATGAAGAAGCTACGAGAGTTGAAGAATACCGGGTCGATCAGGGAGTACATCAACGCCTATACCTCGCTCATGCTCGAGATTCCAAACATGACCGTGAAGAACCGCCTCTTCTACTTCATGGATGGGTTGCAACATTGGGCCGGGCAGGAGTTGAAGCGACGTTGCGTGCAAGACCTGGCCCAAGCTATCGCAGCATCGGAGTCCTTGATCGAGTTTTCAAATGACTTCACGAAGGAGTGACAAGGTCGTTGAAGGTGGCGAGGAATCAGGTGGGGGAGACCGTACCCATCAAAGGAGGAGTGACGGAGGTGCCCGGGAGGAGCGCACCTTCAACCGAGGAGAGTGAAGCGCGGACAAGGGAAAGTCCGTGGAGCCAAGTCGTGAGCGGAGAAAGCTAGAGTGCTTCCTATGTGCTGGGCCGCATGTAGTAAGGGACTGTGCACAACGAACGAAGCTCAACGCTATCATCTCCAACTATGAGGGCGAGGAGCATCAAGGGGACGTGGCCAAGATGGGTGCCTTATGAAGAGAAGATATAAGGCTTGGCACGATGCGACTCGTCAACAACGTCTTAGTCGCAGACGGAGAACCGACAGGACAGGAAGCAGCGACTACCGAGGGAGCCAAGCCAAGGAGTGGCTTGAAGATGGTGAAGGCACGGGTGGTTGACGTGCCAACGGAGATGTTGCTCGACACGGGGTCGACTCACAACCTGATGGACTTGGGGGAGGCCAAGCGCTTGGAGTGCGCTATACTCGGGCGGAGGGCGAGCTGCAAGTGGTGAACTCAGCGTCCACGCCAATCTTTGGGAAAGCATTCAAGGTCCCAGTTCGTTTGGGTGAATGGACCGGAAAGTTGGATTTCATGATCGTGGAGATGGACGATCAACGGGCAGAAGAGGGCATTAAAATCTCTTCCATGAGGGTGATCGAGGCGCCAAGGCGTAGGCGTCAAGGGTCTCGGGTACGAGGCAATGAGTCGAGACGTGATCGAAGGGACAAGGGTCACGGAACGGCAACAGGGACAAGGCGCTCGAGGGACGGTACCGAAGGGCGTCACGACGAATCTAGTCGAAGAGGGCGTCGACAAATTTCGTGGGGAGAATGTCACGAAGCGATACTCCTCACCGGACATCATGCGTGACTAGGGCGCATGGGTGGCTAAGGGGCTGTGACGAGTGCCTCTCACAAAGCACTTACCCCCTAAAGAGTCATTTGGGGTTTAGCCATTCTACCAGGAGTAGACATGGGAAGTGGCTAACTTTCATACTGGATACTTAGTATAATATGGGGAGATGAGATAGGCGCTGACATGGCCTTGTAGACGCTGACATAGGCGCTGACATGGCCTGGTAGACGCTGACATAGGCGCTGACAGGGGCGCTGACACGGAAGATAGGCGCTGGAAAGGTAACTGGACGCCAGGGAGGCGCCAGAAGGCGCTGGAAGACTCTAGAAACCTCTAGCAGAACACGGTTTCTTGAGAATTCTTGGGCAATCCGGTGAAGGTTCAAGGGAGCTTCCAAGGGTTTCTAAGGATTTCTTTAAGGGTCTAGGGTATTTCCTTAGCTTTTTCTAGAAATATCCTTTGTAATTAAATATTGTGAATAGTGTGGAATTATCTAGAAGCTTAGGGAAGCACAGGGAGAAGGTGGATCTCCTATAAAT
>CM076147.1:10915000-10922500 GCA_038025085.1 Tetragonia tetragonoides | reverse complement strand
TTCCTGCTCGTGCAGTCAACCACACACCCACAGACCTTTTCATCGATTGCTCTAACAGCGAATTGCCTTGGACGAAGCATGGTTTCCTGTGTTTGATGCCTACGGATGGTAATCGTGACCCTAAAAGATGAGATCTTCATCCGGCATCCTCCCAAGTGTGCCGGGTGGACCACTCAAGATGAGCACGTCGTCCACCCACATCGAGCCATCAGTGCGGCTGTGGCATGGGTTGTGTGCTCTAGCTGTTCTCTGGTATGCGGAACACTGAGCGGGCAGGGGTCCAAAAGGCCTTAGCTGTCCAATCTAGCATTCTTCGCTCAGCACGAACGACTGTCGAACGCGAGTTGACCTCCCGATCACTCGGAAAGGCTCATACGCGTCCGGCGTCAATTGAAGGTGCTACCTGGTTGATCCTGCCAGTAGTCATATGCATGTCTCAAAGATTAAGCAATACATGTGTAAGTATGAACTAATTCAGACTGTGAAACTGCGAATGTTTCATTAAATCAGTTATAGTTTGTTTGATGGTACCTACTACTTGGATAACCGTAGTAATTCTAGAGCAAGTACGTGCAACAAACCCCGACTTCTTGAAGGGATGCATTTATTAGATAAAAGGTCGACGCGGGCTTTGCCCGTTGCTCTGATGATTCATGATAACTCGACGGATCGCACGGCCTTTGCGCCGGCGGACGCATCATTCAAATTTCTGCCCTATCAACTTTCGATGGTAGGATAGTGGCCTACCATGGTGGTGACGGGTGACGGAGAATTAGGGTTCGGTTCCGGAGAGGGAGCTTGATAAATGACTACCACATCCAAGGAAGGCAGCAGGCGCGTAAATTACCCAATCTTGAGAGTCTGATAATTGGAATGAGTACAATCTTGAGGGGAGGTAGTGACAATAAATAACAATACCGGGCTCTTTGAGTCTGATAATTGGAATGAGTACAATCTTAATTCCAGCTCCAATAGCGTATATTTAAGTTGTTGCAGTTAAAAAGCTCGTAGTTGGACCTTGGGGTGGGTCGACCAGTCCGCCTAGCGGTGTGCACCGGTCGTCTTGCTCCTTCTGCCGGCGATGCGCTCCTGGCCTTAACTGACCGGGTCGTGCCACCGACGCTGTTACTTTGAAGAAATTAGAGTGCTCAAAGTAGGCCTACGCTCTGGATACATTAGTATGGGATAACATCATAGAATTCCGGTCCTATTGTGTTGGTTTAATACCCCGAGTATTTACGATATTTTCAGAAAAAGATTTATTTATTTATGAAATAAAAGTATTTATTTTAAAAGAGAATTTTGATTTATTTGTTTAGTTTAGTTCTTTGAATTAATATTATTGTTATTGTTTTGTCTTGGGCTTTGTGAGAGTCGGTTATGCTAGACTGCTCCACCACCTTTTCCCAACTTCTCTACTAGTAGAACTCTTTCTCTTGTTTTCTTATTCACCTTCTTAAATCCTTGCTTTTGCTCCCAAACACCATCACCTACGATTCTCCAACTCTGTCACCGCCATTTACTTTACTTTCTCTCTTTTCTCTAAAGTTTACTGTGAACCAAAGTAATTCGCGTTCTCTGTCCTCTGTCTTGTGCGACCTTCTCCCCTGCTTTTCTCCTGTCACGCGAGGACCAAAGGTTGCTGCTGTTTCCGACCACCACGAGATGGGTTTCAGCCACAAGACTCAGGCCGCCCATGAAGTATTGCGGCCCTTTTCTCTCTCCTGGCTGGTTTGCGCCATAAACCCTAAACCCTAATTTGATTTGGGGATTTTGTGAATTGAATTCTGAATTGGGTTTTTTTTATATAAATTGTGTTTTATGCTTATATGTTAGATGCTAGATGATTAATTGGAGAGCTTATGGATGCTTAATTAGCTTTGGATGGTTCAATTCAAGGTAACCCTTTCTAGTCACTTTGGAGTTTGATGTTAATTTCTCTTTTATATGTGAATTAACGCTCTTTGTTGGCTTAACTTGATCACTATTGTATTCTGAGTGAATTGCTGTCGTTTGCCCAATAATTGTTAGTTTAATTATTCATGTTCAGTGCTGCATATAGTTGAGTACTCACAGATTATAATGTTCAAGCATAGGTGGTGGCAGATTTGTGTGTTATAGAGCAAGTTGAGAATTTGAAATTAGTATTAGATTATTAGTTACGGTGGACAATTGAACTGAGAACACTATGAGTTTTTGGGGAACCCGTGCCATAATTGTGTAGTACTATTGACCCAGAATGGGTATGTGAAAAGAATGAGGTTATGAGTATTTGACTATGAATGAATATGATTGATAAAGATTTGATCTTGGTATTGAGGCTCACAAGTTGTTAGTATCTTTAACTCTTGACATGTGGGTGAGTCGCCTAAGATATTATTCTTAGGTAATGAGCATTATTTTATGAAAATGTGATATGGTTATGAGAATTGGTCCGAGAGTGGACATTTCAGTGCCTGCGGTCTATGTTATGAGTTATGAGGCCTATGGCCGAGTTATGAGAATGGTTTTGCATCTGCGGATTTACCGCTAGTTCACTTCCCACTTTGTCGAGGCTAGGAGCTAGTGACCGAGAGCGATTGACACAAATTATTGGGAATCGAGTTATTGATGAAATTGCGTTTTAAAATGCAATTGAGACTTATTTTGGGATTTATGTGACTTCAAGGTCATAGTTGATCTGAGCTGATGCTTGATTCTAAATTATAGCTCTTCGATCTATATATCGAATTATGATTATGTTTTTCGATAGAATGTTTGGTTACTCAGCAAAAGCTGATTGGTTGCTTTCTGTGATACGTGCGTGTGCGTCCATTTTTTTTCAATGGTGGGCCTATGATGAACCTATGAGATATTCGATTGCATGGGGGAGTACATTGGAGTTTGTTTACAGTTTGTTTAATTGTGAAGATCTAGATGGACCATTTGTTCGAGCTGACCAGAAGAAAGATTAGTGTTGTCTGTTGTGATCATACTTTCTAATTGTTCATTCAGTTGTAATTTGTAAGGCATTAAAAGTTGTTTGTTGTTATTGAGTTTTGTAAGTTTTGCCTTGCACTCATTCTTATGAGTGAGTGTGGCAGTGATGCTCCGGGTTTAATAGAAGTCTTCCGTTGTCAGTTTGGATCTTTTGTATTGGTTTGGTTGTATTTTCTATTTAAGCAGGTTTTTATTTAGTTGATAACTTGGGAAGTCTATTTACAAAGGAAACTCTGCCCGATTTTCGGCGTGAGTTTATTCATTTTTACTTATTTATTGTTTAAAAAAAATCGGGGTTTTACAGTTGGCCTTCGGGATCGGAGTAGTGATTAACAGGGACAATTGGGGGCATTCGTATTTCATAGTCAAAGGTAAAATTCTTGGATTTATGTAAGACGAACAACTGCGAAAGCATTTGCCAAGGATGTTTTCATTAATCAAGAACGAAAGTTGGGGGCTCGAAGACGATCAGATACCGTCCTAGTCTCAACCATAAACGAGGCCGACCAGGGATCGGCGGATGTTACTTTTAGGACGCCGCTGACACCCTATGAGAAATCAATGTTTTTGGGTTCCGAGGGGAGTATGGTCGCAAGGCTGAAACTTAAAGAAATTGACGGAAGGGCACCACCAGGAGTGGAGCCTACGGCTTAATTTGACTCAACACGGGGAAACATACCAGGTCAAAGGATTGACAGACTGAGAGCTCTTTCTTGATTCTATTGGAGGTGGTGCATGCCGTTCTTAGTTGGTGGAGCGATTTGTCTGGTTAATTTCTTTAGCGAACGAGACCTCAGCCTGCTAACTAGCTATGCGGAGTCATACCTTCGCAGCTAGCTTCTTAGAGGGACTATGGCCTTCCAGGCCACGGAAGTTTGAGGCAATAACAGGTCTGTGATGCCCTTAGATGTTCTGGGCCGCACGTGCGCTACACTAATATATTCAACGAGTCTATATCCTTGGCCGATAGGCCCGGGTAATCTTTGAAATTTCATCGTGATGGGGATAGATCATTGCGATTGTTGGTCTTCAACGAAGAATTCCTAGTAAGCGCGAGTCATCAGCTCGCGTTGACTACGTCCCTGCCCTTTGTACACGCCGCACGTCCCTCCTACCGATTGAGTTGTCCGGTTCGCCGCCGGTGACGTCGCGAGAAGTCCATTGAACGTTATCATTTAGAGGAAGGAGAAGTCGTAACAAGGTTTCTGTAGGTGAACCTGCGGAAGGATCATTGTCCAAAACCTGCCTAGCAGAACGACCTGTGAACACGTTTATTACTCCGGGGAGGGGGGCTGAAGGCCCTTGGGCTAACAGCCCATTCCCTAGTCGGGGGGCGCTTCTCGTGGGTGCCCCCCGGCGCAACAATGAACCCCGGCGCGGAAAGCGCCAAGGAACATGAACACATAGAGTGCCCTCCCGCGTCCGGTTCGCCGGCGTTGGGCGTGGCACCTGTACATACTTACAAAAACAACTCTCGGCAACGGATATCTCGGCTCTCGCACCGATGAAGAACAGAGCGAAATGCGATACTTGGTGTGAATTGCAGAATCCCGTGAACCATCGAGTCTTTGAACGCAAGTTGCGCCCAAAGCCGTCAGGCCGAGGGCACGTCTGCATGGGCGTCACGCATCGCGTCTCCCCCACCCACCTAGCGTGGGAGGGGAAGGAGGATGGCCTCCCATGCGTCAGCGGGCGCGGCTGGCCTAAATAGGGAGCCCACGGCGATCACGAGCCGCAGCGATTGGTGGATTAAAACTCACGGATCGCGCTATGCATGCACACCACCAGGGCAGCTCGAAGGACCCCGAGCGAAAGCTCACAACCGTTGCGACCCCATGTCCGGCGGGGCTACCCGCTGAGTTTAAGCATTTCAATAAGCGGAGGACGAGAAACTTACAAGGATTCCCCTAGTAGCGGCGAGCGAACCGGGAAGAGCCCAGCTTAAAAATCGGGCGGCCGCGTCGTCCGAATTGTAGTCTAGAGAAGCGTCCACTGCGACGGACCCTATCGCACCACGAGGAGCTGTCGCCGAGTCTGGTTTTTTGGGAATGCAGCCCTAAGCGGGCGGTAAATTCCGTCCAAGGCTAAATACTGGCGAGAGACCAATAGCGAACAAGTACCGCGAGGGAAAGATGAAAAGGACTTTGAAAAGAGAGTCAAAGAGTGCTTGAAATTGTCGGGAGGGAAGCGGATGGGGGCCGGCGAAGCGCCTCGGTCGGATGTGGAACGGCCAATAGTCGTCCGCCGATCGGCTCGGGGCGCGGACCGACGCGGATTGGGAGGGCGGCTAAACCCCGATTTCTGGGAGCGTCGTCATCGCGATCGTGGTAGGCAGCGCGCGCCTTCATGGCTTGCGTCAGCACCTGCATGCTCTAAACGTCGGCCTGCGGGCCCCCCATTTGGCCCGTCTTGAAACACGAACCATGGAGTCCGACATGTGTGCGAGTCACCGGGCGAGTAAACCTGTAAGGCGCAAGGAAGCACTGGAAAGATGGTGAACTATGCCTGAGCGGGGCGAAGCCAGAGGAAACTTGGGTGGAGGCCCGAAGCAATACTGACGTGCAAATCGTTCATCTGACTTGGATATATGGGCGAAAGACTAATCGAACCATCTAGTAGCTGGTTCCCTCCGAAGTTTCCCTCAGGATAGCTGGAGCTCATACGCGAGTTCTATCAGGTGAAGCCAATGATTAGAGGTATCGGGGGCGCAATACCCTCGATCTATTCTCAAACTTTAAAATGGTAGGACGGCGCGACTGCTTTGTTGAGCCGCGCCACGGAATCGAGAGCTCCAGGTGGGCCATTTTTGGTAAGTAGAACTGGCGATGCGGGATGAACCGAAAGCGGGGTTACGGTGCCCAACTGCGCGCTAACCTAGATCCCACAAAGGGTGTTGGTCGATTAAGACAGCAGGACGGTGGTCATGGAAGTCAAAATCCGCTAAGGAGTGTGTAACAAATCACATGCCGAATCAACTAGCCTCGAAAATGGATGGCTCTGAAGCGCGCGACCTATACCCGACCGTCGGGGCAAGTGCTAGGCCCCGATGAGTAGGAGGGCGCGGCGGTCGCTGCAAAACCTGTGGCGAGAGCCAGGGCGGAGCGGCCGTTGGTGCAGATCTTGGTTGTAGTAGCAAATAATCAAATGAGAACATTGAAGGCCGAGGAGGGGAAAGGTTCCATGTGAACGGCACTTACACATAAGTTAGTCGATCCTAAGAGACGGGGGCCTCGGGAAGAGTTATCTTTTCTGTTTAACAGCCTGCCTACCCTGGAATCGGCTCAGCCGGAGGTAGGGTCCAGTGGCTGGAAGAGCACCGCACGTCGCGTGGCGTCCGGTGCGCCCCTGGCGGCCCTTGAAAATCCGGAGGACCGAGTACTGATCATGCCCGGTCGTACTCATACCGCATTAGGTCTTCAAGGTGAGCACCCATTAGGCTTATAAGAGCGGTTTTACGCGATGCTAAAGTTAGGGCCCGAAAACGGGCGACATTGGTGATATCTGAGTTCTGGAATCACGGTGAACCTCCCGGGGCACCGGGGTCCCCTAGCGCCATAATAGAGCCCCCAACAAAATTTCGGGCGAAAACGGCAACCGGGCCTCGGGAATGCTCTAGGGGACGTGTTTTGGGCCTCCGGACGCAAACTTTTTGACGTTAATATTTTCGCCCCATATCGCACGGGAGACCCATAGGGGACATGGGAGGCCCCTAAGATCGGTTATTGGGTCCCTGATAGGCTTGAAAGGGCGGTTTTACGCGATGCCAATGTTAGGGCCAGATAACGGGCGGCATGTGTGATATCTGAGTTCAGGAATAAAGTTGACCCTCCAGAGGCACCGGGGGTCCCCGAGGGCCATAATCGAGCCCCTGACAAAAGTTCGGGCGAAAACGGCAACGGGGCCCCGGGAATGCTCTAAAGGACGTGTTTTGGGCCTCCGAAAACTTTTCGACGTTAATATTTTCGCTCCATATCGCACGGGAGACCCCTAGGGTACATGGGAGGCCCCTAGGGTCGGTTATTTGGTTTCTGATAGGCTTGTAAGGGCGGTTTTACGTGATGCCAATGTTAGGGCTCGAAAACTGGCAACATGGGTGATATCTGAGTTTGGGAATCAAGGTGAACCTCTTTGGGCAGTGGGGGTCCCCTAGGGCCATAATAGAGCCCTCGACAAAATTTCGGGCGAAAACGGCAACTAGGCCCCGGGAATGCTCATAGGGACGTGTTTTGGGCCTTCGAACGCAAAGTTTTCGACGTTAATATTTTTGCCCCATATCGCACAGGAGACCCATAGGGAACATGGGAGGCCCCCAGGGAAGAGCACCGCACGTCGAGTGGTGTCCGGTGTTCCCGTGGCGGCCCTTGAAAATCCTGAGGACCGAGTACTGATCACGCCCGATCGTACTCATAACCGCATCAGGTCTCCAAGGTGAACAACCTATGGTCGATGGACCAATGTAGGCAAGGGAAGTCGGCAAAATTGATCCGTAACTTCGGGAGTAGGATTGGCTCTGAGGGCTGG
>CM076147.1:10910000-10912500 GCA_038025085.1 Tetragonia tetragonoides | reverse complement strand
TCTGCTGGTGCAGTCTTCCAGAGCTGGTTCATTCCATCTTCTTTTCTGCAACAGGATGCAGTCTGCTGGTTCCTTGCAAATATGTCATGACCCCCTGTTAAGTTCTGCTTTCTGCTTTACTGTCTGGTGTAATCTGTCTGTTTGCTCTGTTCCTTGCTGTGATCCAGTTTAATTTCAGCCTATATCCCCCCTATCCAGATCTTGTCCCTGCTGGAGATCTTCCTCTTGCTGTTGCAGCATTGCTGTATTCTGCACCTGACTGCTTGCTGGACCTGTTGTGTCATCTGTGGCACTGGTATGCTGCCTTTGCCAGCATAATGAGTATTTCTGCATCTCCATATCCAGTATACTGCTGCTGCTACCCCTGATGCATAAACTTCCTTCCTGATTCTCGAGCATTTTTGTCTGCTGATCCAGTTAAACATCCCCTGAATTGTACTTGCTCTTGCTGAAATTTGCAGCCATCCCTTTAACTGTTCCAGGACTTCTTTTGCAACTTTGCATTTGAAGAACAAGTGATTGTGTTCCTCTGGTTCCTGCTTGCACAGATAGCATAAGGCATCCCCATTCAGACATCCCATCCTCTGTAATCTGTCCTTTGTTAGCAATCTATCCATTTGAGCCAGCCATAGGCAAAAACTATGTCTAGGCATGGATATCTTCCCCCATATCAAGTCTGCATGCCTGCATTTTGTCATGTTTCCTTGTAGCATTCTGTATCCACTTCCAGCATTGTAAATACCATCAGATGCAAAGTTGTTCTTGGATTAGTTAACCAGGGGATTTGGGCCCGCTCCATCGCAGAGGACGCTTCTCCAGACTATAATTCGGACGGCGAGGCCGCCCGATTCTAAAGCTGGGCTCTTCCCGGTTCGCTCGCCACTACTAGGGGAATCCTTGTAAGTTTTTCTTCCTCCGCTTATTGATATGCTTAAACTCAGCGGGTAGCCCCGCCTGACATGGGGTCACAACGGTTGTAAGCTTTCGCTCAGGGTCCTTCGAGCTCCCTTGGCGGCGTGCAACTGCAGCGCGATCCATGAGTTTTAATCCACCAATAGCCGCGGCTGCTCGTCGCCGTGGGCTCCCTATTTAGGCCAGCCGCGCCCGGTGAGGCACGGGAGGCCATCCTCCTTCCCCTCCTACGCGAGGTGGGTGGGGGAGACGCGATGCGTGACGCCCATGCAGACTTGCCCTCGGTCTGACGGCTTCGGGCGCAACTTGCGTTCAACGACTCGATGGTTCATGGGATTCTGCAATTCACACCAAGTATCGCATTTCGCTACGTTCTTCATCGATGAGAGAGCCGAGATATCCGTTGCCGAGAGTCGTTTTGTAAGTATGTACAGGTGCCACGCCCAACGCCGGCGAACCGGACGCGGGAAGGCACTCCATGTGTTCATGTTCCTTGCCGCTTTCCGCGCCGGGGTTCGTTGTTGCGCTGGGCGACACCCACAAGGAGCGCCCCCCGACTAGGGAAGGGGCTGCCCAAGGGCCTTCCGCGCCCCTCCTCGGAGTGATAAACGTGTTCACGGGTCGTTCTGCTAGGCAGGTTTCGACAATGATCCTTCCGCAGGTTCACCTACGGAAACCTTGTTACCACTTCTCCTTCCTCTAAATGATAAGGTTCAATGAACTTCTCGCGACGTCACCGGCGGCGAATCGGCCACGTCGCCGCGATCCAAACATTTCACCGGACCATTCAATCGGTAGGAGTGACGGGCAGTGTGTACAAAGGGCAGGGACGTAGTCAACGCGAGCTGATGACTCGCGCTTACTAGGAATTCCTTGTTGAAGACCAACAATTGCAATGATCGATCCCCATCACGATGAAATTTCAAAGATTACCCTGGCCTGTCGGCCAAGGCTATAGACTCGTTGAATACATCAGTGTAGCGCGCGTGCGGCCCAGAACATCTAAGGGCATCACAAACCTGTTATTGCCTCAAACTTCAGTGGCCAGGAAGGCCATGGTCCCTCTAAGAAGCTAGCTGCGAAGGTATGACTCCGCATAGCTAATTAGCAGGCTGAGGTCTCGTTCATTAACAGAATTAACCAGACAAATCGCTCCACCAACTAAGAACGGCCATGCAGCACCACCCATAGAATCAAGAAAGATCTCTCAGTCTGTCAGTCCTTACTATGTCTAGACCTGGTAAGTTTCCCCGTGTTGAGTCAAATTAAGCAGCAGGCTCCACTCCTGGTGGTGCCCTTCCGTCAATTCCTTTAAGTCTCATCCTTGCGACCATACTCCCCCCGGAACCCAAAAACTTTGATTTCTCATAAGGTGTCGGTGTCGTCCTAAAGGTAACATCCGCCGATCCCTGGTCGGCATCATTTATGGTTGAGACTACGACGGTATCTGATCGTCTTCGAGCCCCCAACTTTTGTTCTTGATTAATGAAAACATCCTTGAAAAATGCTTGGAGGCATCGTCCTCCAAGTGTGTTGCATCAAAGTACCTCTCGACACACCAAAGAAAGTTGTCGAGTTCCCTCGCGCC
>CM076147.1:10900000-10905000 GCA_038025085.1 Tetragonia tetragonoides | reverse complement strand
AAAACCCCAGTGGATTGTATCATATGCCTTCCTTATGTCTATCTTCATTATGCACCTGGGAGATGATTGTTTCCTGTTATAATGCTTAATAAGGTCCTGACATATCATGATGTTGTTGACAATGGATCTCTGTGCAACAAAGGCTCCCTGGTTCACTGACACCAGCTCTGGTAGTACTTTTGCTAGTCTCCCACACAAGATCTTGGAGATACACATGTAGATTGTATTACAGCAGGCTATTGGTCTGAAATCAGATGCCTTTTCTGGATTTTGTATCTTCTGTACAAGGCACAGGTTTGTAGCATTTACCTCCTTGAGCATTCTAGATGAGTCAAAAAAATCAATTATGGCTCCAGTCACTTCATCTCCTACAATTGGCCACGCTTCTTTGAAAAACCCTGAACCAAAGCCATCAGGACCCGGGCTTTTATTACAATCAATTGCAAACATTGCATTTTTCACCTCTTCTGCATACACAGGGGCTATAAGGTTCATCTGTTGGTGGATGTCTAGTCTGTGACCTGCTTGGAAGTATCTGTCTTCAGCTTTGCTTGTTCTGGTTCCTGTCACCCCCAACATATCCTTGTAAAATCTCACAAATTCTTCCATGACCAGGTTCTGGTCCTCCAGAAGGGTCCCCTGTTGTGTCCTAATGGAGTGGATTCTGTTGTTATTACTTCTTTGCTTCATAACTGCCAATGTTAGGGCCCGAAAACGGGCGACATGTGTAATATCTGAGTTCGGGAATCAAGTTGACCCTCCCGGGGCACCGGGGGTCCCCTAGGGCAATAATAGAGCCCCCGACAAAATTTCGGGCGAAAACGGCAACCGGGCCCCAGGAATGCTCTACGGGACGTGTTTTGGGCCTCCAGACGCAAACTTTTCGACGTTAATATTTTCGCCACATATCGCACGGGAGGCCCCTAGGGTTGATTATTGGGTCTGTGATAGGCTTGTAAGGCCGTTTTTACGCGATGCTAATGTTAGGACCAGAAAATGGGTGACATGGGTGATATCTGAGTTCGGGAATCAAGGTGAACCTCCCGGGGCACCATGGGTCCCCTAGGGCCATAATAGAGCCCTCGACAAAATTTTGAGCGAAAACGGCAACCGGGGCCAGGGAATGCTCTAGGGGACGTGTTTTGGGCCTCCGGACGCAAACTTTTCGACGTTAATATTTTCAACCCATATCGCACGGGACACTCCTAGGGGACAGGGGAGGCCCCTAGGGTCGCTTTTTGGGTCCCTTATAGGGTTGTAAGGGTGGTTTTACGCGATGCCAATGTTAGGGCTTGAAAACGTGCGACATGGGTAATATCTGAGTTCGGGAATCAAGGTAAACCTCCCGGGGCACCGGGGGTCCCTTAGGGCCATAATAGAGCCCCAGACAAAATTTCGGGCGAAAACTGCAACCCGGCCTCGGGAATGTTCTAGGGGACGTGTTTTTGGCCTCCGGACGCAAACTTTTCGACGTTAATATTTTCGCCCCATATCGCACGGGAGACCCCTACGGGACATGGAAGGCCCTTAGGGTCGGTTATTGGGTCCCTAATAGGCTTGTAAGGGCGGTTTTACGTGATGCTTCATCTTAAGTCTATCAATCGGTGAAGCGATAAGTCCTTCACTGATTTGCTCAAATTTCAAAATGAGGCACTAGGTGGAAACCTGCCTAATTCCTATGACGAGTGTAGAAAGATCATTAAAGACTTGGATTTGGATTATATAACTATTGATGCGTGCGCAAAAGACTCTATCATCTATTGGCGTCAATATGAGGGTGCAGAACAATGTCCAACATGCTTTACCCCTAGGTGGAAGACAAAAGAGAAAAAGGTACCCCACAAGGTTCTACGGTATTTTCCCTTAAAACCTAGATTGCAAAGGCTGTTTATGTCAACCAAAACTGTAAAAGAAATGCGTTGGCACAAAGACGAGAGGTTGGATGATGGACCAATGAGACATCCCGCTGATGGTGAAGAATGGAAGTCATTTGATCAGAAATTTGAGTCTTTTGCTGAAGATCCACGGAATGTGAGGCTTGGCCTAGCAGCCGATGGCTTCCAACCTTTTGGCAGTTTTGGTTCAAGTCACAGCATTTGGCCAGTAGTTGTCGTTCCATATAATCTCCCCTCATGGATGTGTATGAAGCCACCTCATCTTTTCTTGTCGTTGCTTATTGATGGTCCTAATTCTCCAGGAATGAACTTGGACGTTTATTTGCAGTCTTTGATTGAATAATTGAAAGAGTTATGAAAAGTTGGTGCTGAAACATATGATGCTTACACAAAGACGAATTTTTTCATGCGTGTAGCTCTCTTATGGACAATCAATGATTTTCCCGCCTATGCCGACTTGTCTGGTTGGAGTACTAGAGGATTTTATGATTGTCCAGGTTGTCATATGGAGCCTGGATCATATGTGGAGAAAACTGGGTGAACCATTTGATAAAACTGAGGAGAAAGTCTGCTCCTATCCGATTGTCCGGTGATGATGTAGTGATGCAATGTAGCCAATTCACCCAAGTCCCATTTGGCAAGCCCGATACAAAACCAAAATGGGATGAGACAAACAGTTTGTATGGATGGAGAAAATTTAGCATATTCTTTAATTTGCCCTATTGGAATAAATTTAAATTGCGTCACATCATAGATGCGATGCACCTAGAAAAGAATGTTTCTGAGAACACCATGGGGACATTGATGAACATACAAGGCAAGAGTAAGGACAACTTGAACGCCCGATTGGATTTGGTTCAAATGGGGATAAGAGAGGATCTACATCCAGTTGTCGAGGAGGACAAAGTGCGAGTCCTAGTGGCGTGCTATACATTAAGGAGGGATGAAAAATCTGCATTTTATGACATGTATCTCAACTTGAAGGCTCCCGATGGGTATTGCTCAAATCTGTCTCGATGTGTGAAAGATAACGGGAAAAAATTTTCATGTATGAAAAGCCATGATCATCATGTGTTCATTGAACAACTCTTACCAATTGCAATTCGTGGACTGCTCCCTAGAAATGTGTGTGAGCCGTTGATTGAGCTAAGTAATTTCTTTAGGGACTTATGTTTTAAGAGCTTGACTAAGAAGAATTTAGATGCTTTGGAAAACCAAATCCCTTATACAATGTGTAAATTAGAAATAATATTTCCTTCATCTTTTTTCACTGTTATGGTACACTCGGTTGTGCACTTGGTAGGGGAAGCAAGGATTGCAGGTCCAGTGAGATTTCGTTGGATGTACCCAATAGAGAGGTACAATAAAAATTTTGTTTCTTTTACAGTAGTCATTTGTTTTGTATACTTTTATCTTTAAAGCAGTCATTTGTTTTGTATACTTTTATATTACTTCCTGCATTTTTATCTTAGGTATTTGTTTACTTTGAAATCATATGTCCGCAACAAAGCACGCCCGGAAGGTTCGATCGCAAAAGGTTATTTGGCGGATGAATGTCTAACATTCTGTTCTAGGTATATGGAGGATATGAGCACCAAGTTCAACCGAAAATCTAGGAATGGTGATGGTGATGCTGATGGTGAGGCACCTAGAAGTACACTAGATATCTTCAGACCTCTTGGTCGCCCTTTAGGGAAGCCTACTCCTTTGCATCTCGATCATGAGCAGTTTGAACAACTTCACTTATATGTCCTCCATAATTGCGATGAGCTTCTAGATCTTGTTAAGTAAGTTTATATTCCTACTTCATACTAATCTCCATAGATTATTATTGCTGATTATCTAGTTTTCTGCCTTTTTTAGAGAGCACAAAGATGAACTAGCCAAACAAAGTCTTAGGAATCTGGGCAAAAGACACAATGCTGAATTTTCAGATTGGGTTTATAATCGTGTATGTCTTTGCAAATATATATTTATATTTTTTGTAACTGCAAAAATCAAGTTCATCGAGTACTCACACAGTCTCCCTATACACAATATATTATACACTAGCACTGGAAGAACAGAAAACAGGTTTCTGTTACAGAACACACTCTTGCTGGAGCCGAAGTACATATTTTGTTGCACATAACGCAGCAGTAGTTTTGATCTTTAGTTGATAAATGACAGGAAAGAGTAAATGGGTGAGCATTTATAGGCATTTTGACACAATGCACAAGCTTTTTCTGGCAACCACCCAAGCAACTAGCTTAAGTCTCCAAATATAAATAGATTCATTTTGTATTTGATGTCTAAACTTATTTCTCTTCTAACAGGTGGAGAAAATGCATAAAGAAGGAAGTGTTGATGAAAACTTGTTCCACTTGGTGTGTTGTCCACTACGCACTGTCCGGCGTTATAGTGGATATATTGTCAATGGTTTTCGGTTTCATACACTTAATCGACAAGAAAATCGGAAATCTCAAAATAGTGGTGTCATGGTGCGAGGAGATGATGATTCAGATAAAATATATTATGGTGTGCTAAGAGATGTTTATGAGTTGCAATATTTTGGTGGCAATCATGTATTTGCATTTAAGTGTGATTGGTATGATGTCCAATATGAAGGTAGAGGGTACAAAACTGATGAATATGGAATAACTAGCGTGCGTAGTGGACATTCTTTGAAGACAAATGAGCCGTTTGTATTGGAATCACAAGTGGAGCAGGTCTTTTATATAGCAGAACCAAGAAATACAGAGTGGCTTGCTGTGGTGAGGACAGAACCTCGGGACCTTTTCAATATGCCAGAAATTCAAGTCGATGAGAATACACTTAACCAAGCTGATACTGAACCAATGCAACAAGATCATATTGTCGATTTAAGCCCTATCTCACGGACCACTGGACAAGTCGAGAATCTTTGTTTGGTTACGAATGACTTTACTGTACAAAAAGGTGCCGGCATTGCTAAATGGGTCAGAAGGGAAATACATGCTATAAACAAAAAAAAAAAACAGCAAGGAAGCCAAAGGAAGCGAAAGAGGCAGAATACTGATATAGATGATTTAGATGGGTTTATTGTTGATGATGATGTTGATGACTAATTAATGCTTAAAATTGATA